>ML324239.1:0-30609 GCA_005239505.1 Nicotiana paniculata
CTTATAACTGGCTTAGTCAGTGAGTTTGCAATTATATGTATATATAATAAATTTTCTGTCTTTTCGTAACTGATTTATTGATCTTTGTGATAGAATTTCTCTCCTTTATTTACCAATTTTCAAATTCCATTTTACATTTGTCCTGTTTTTTTAATGCAATACATCTTAGTATAATCTTTCTCAGGTTTTCTCATGATCAGTCGTGGACTCTCTATTATGCCTTAGAAGTCGACACCGAAAAGGATTTATAAATGTTAAGTAATCAATTGAAAAAAAGGAAATTTATTAATGCGACTCAGAATCAGATGGGAGATAATTAATCGTTACGTTGTTCTTATTTTAATTTTATATTACAGTTGACACTATACTTGGCTTAACTGTCACGACCCAATTCCGGAGTCGTGATGGCGCCTGTCGTGGAATCAGGCAAGCCTCCCTTTTTAACTAAGCTAAATTCCATTTCCAGTAAAAATGTGATTTTTAAACAAATTTATTAATAAAACTAAGAATCTGAACTTTAAACAATATTTGAAAACTAAATTTAAACCTCCAATCCCCGGATCTGGTGTCACTCAGTCATGAGCTACTAAAACATAAGCAAAGAAAAGGAGAAATGGACAACATTGTCTCAACATAAATGCAATAGGTGGAATAAAGAATCGATCGCCAGCTGCTACCTCGACAACTCCACTAGAAACTCTGATCGCAGCTCAAAATCCGCTACCGGGTCCCGATGTACCTGGATCTGCACACAATGTGCAGGGGGTAACGTGAGTACACCAACTCAGAAGTAACGAACCCAAACTATGGGCTGAGAGGTAGTGACAGACAAAACCTCAATTTTGTTACGATAAATATTATGCAGAATTTAGACATGCTAACAGTTTATCAGGATGAGTAAATATGCCAAGTATGCCAGTATAATCTACAGGCCATCATAAAATATGTGTATGAAACCAGTATGGATATGCACATAGTGCTCATAGCTCTCCCACAGTAGTCCACTCAGTACTATATATGGCTCTCAGGCCCAGGAAGTTCCATCCCGGAATATGCATAAACACCGGTGACCGTAGTCACTCCGTACTGAGGAAAAAGCCAGTCCAGCCCCCACGGAGAAGATCCATCTCCGGAATACAACACTCAGACAATTTTCATATCCAGGGAAGATCCATCCCTCTCATAACCTTAGGTTCGGACAAGATCTATGCCCAGGGAAGATCCATCCCTCACATAACATCACTTCGGACAAGATCCATGCCCAAGGAAGATCCATCCCTCAATATCTCTGCGCTCACTGGGGGTGTAAAGACTCCGGAGGGGACCTAGTGACCCAAGCGCCATATCAAGCCAACGAAGGCATGATTTAAATATCACTGTAGTGTGCAGTCCATTCTCATAATTGTCTCAATAACAGGCTCTCGACCTCACTCAGTCATTACTCTTCAGTCTCACTCACATGGATCACAATTGCCTCCATCAGCCCGAAACAATGATAAGTATGCATGTAATTAACAATACTGAGATTGAGATATGAAATGATATGCTATAACATGACTGAGTATATGACATCAAATATTCATAACATGAGACAACAATATACGACCACTCGGGTCTCAGCATTTCCGGCGTGAAGCCTAGCATTTATGCTTAACAGGATTTCTAACATGTTCACAATTACCACATTAATAGATGCACAAATATCATTATGGAATAATCACTAAGTGGTGCCATGGGGTAAGCCAGGCCACAGATATTCGGTGCACGCCCTCACGCCCGTCACTTGGCATGTGCGTCACCTCAATAATAGTCATAAATCATTTAGCTCGGGGTTTCGAACCCTCAGAACCAAGTTTGGAAACGTTACTTACCTCAAAACCGGCTAAAAACTATTCCGTAGTGCCTTTGCCTCTAAATCCGGCCTCTGAGTGCTCCAAATCTACCAAGTTCAGATTTTTATCAACAAGTTATGCTTAAGGTGTGAATCTCAATAAAAAAAAATCAATTTAGCTCAAAAACCCGAATTTAGTCAAAACCTGACCCCCGGGTCCACATCCCGAAACTCAGAAATTTTTACATAAAAGTGTTCTTCATCCTCTTACGATTCCGTACATATAAAGAATACCAAAATCGGAGTTCGTTTGACTCATCAAACCAACTCCTAAAAGGTCTCTTAATCTCAAGCCCTAAAACCCAAGTTTTCTACTGTTTTTCATGAATTTACACCATAATCCCGAACTTTGATCACATATAAACGAGTTTAGAGTCCAAAAATCTTACCTTGGTGAAGAACTATCGGATTTCCTCTTCAAAACCCTTCAAAAGCGTCAAACCCGGATGAAATATTGAGAAAGGTGGCTAAACTTCGCGAAGGTTGGTTTTTATACCTTCTGTCCAGTGATTCTCGCACCTGCGATTACTTACTCGCACCTGCGGCTTCGCAAGTGCGATGCCCATTCCGCACCTGCGATCTCCCCTGGGGTTTCACAATTTCCGCACCTGCGATACACATTCCGCACCTGCGACATCGCAGGTGCGACAAACCCCTCGCACCTGCGCACCATTCCCTACAAATACAAAACTTGCACCTGCAACCTTTCTCCCCGCTCCTGCGTAACCGCACCTGCGACTTCCCTTCCGCAGGTGCGAAAACACCAGCAAACCAGCACTCAGCAGATTTCCTTAAGGCCAAAAATGCCCGATAACCACCCGATATCAATCCCGAGCCCCTCGGGACCCCAACCAAAGTTATCAACACATCCGATAACATCATTCAAACTTAGTTGCACTCTTAAAACACCAAAACTAACATTAAAACACCAAATTTACATTGGATTCAAGCCTAAGAACTTTGAAATTTCTATAATCCTCCAACAATGCCGAAACCAACCAAAACACCTCCGATTTACCTGAAATTTTGCAGACATATCCAAAATGACATTACAAACCTGTTCCAACTTCCGGAATTCTCGATAGCCTATTTTCCACTGCCGACCGGAAATCGCCGAAAACTAACTTTCGCCAATTCAAGCCTAACTCTACACCGGACATCACAAATTTATTCCGGACACACTCCTAAGTCCCAAATCACCTAACGAAGCTATTCGAGTTATAGAATCCGCATTCTGAGGTCGTTTACCAATAAGTCAACTCTCAGTTGACTTTTCCCATTATAAGGCTATCTTTTAAAGACTAAGTTACTGAATTCTCATTAAAACCATTATGATTTCAAGCCTACCAACTCTAACACATCAATAAAAGTATCACTAACCTATGACAAGTCAAGAATAGCAATAAAAATTCAAGTTCTACGTAACGACAGACCAGGTCGTTACATTCTCCCCCACTTAAACATAAGTTTGTCCTCGAACGTGCCTAGAGTTGTTCCAAAAGCCATCAACCGTCGAATAACCTTACCATGCACACACTCGGGTCTCCATACCCCCAATAGTATCACACACAACCGACACACGCGGTCCGTAACAACAACATCACCCACAAGGGCGAGCACATGAACAAATGTAACAAAAGATTAATGAGGCGTATCCAGAGAATGGGCTAACTCATGATGAACATGCGAATATGAAAAACCAGAATCAATTAAAAACTTAAGCTTCTCGTGACAGACTGAAACAATACCTGGGATTACGGCATCAGAAGTCATCTCATCCGGTCTGGCCGGGAATGCATAAAATCGGGCGTGATCACCACCAGATCGACCTCCCCCTCTTGAGCGACCCCTAGTTGCCTGACCCCTACCTCTAGCTGCCTGGGCGGGCGGTGCAACTACCGATTCTGAAACCGCGGGCTGAATCCTCTGCTAATAAGTACCTCTCGCAAGACGAGGGCAAAACCTCTTAATATGGCCCACATCTCCACATTCAAAGCAACCTCTCTCGTGGAATGGCATTGGGGATTGAAGGGAACCCCTAACACCGGGATAACCGCTGGAAGAACCAGACATAGATGAATTCTGAACCGATGGTGCCCAAGATGAACTCTAAGCTGGCAAGGCACTAAAATATGGTTGCGCCTGATGCGAACTATGAGGATCGTGACCAACCAATCCACCACGATAACCTGAGCGACTTGGATGAGCCTGTCTGAATGGACGGCCTCCGCCGGGCTGAGGCTGCCCTCCTGAATGAACCCCACCAAAACTTCCAGATCCTCGAGACCTCTTGGCCTCCCTCTCAATCCGCTCTTGGCGGCGTACCGACTCAATCTCTCTGGCAATGTCAACCACCTCCTCAAACGAAGCACCAGATACACTCTCCCTAGTCAGAAAAACTCGAAGCTGATAAGTAAGACCATCAACGAACCTCCTGATTCTCTCCCTATCTGTGGGAACTAGCCAGATAGCATGACGGGCCAACTCGGAGAACCTCATCTCATACTGCGTCACGGTCATGCTCTCCTGGCGCAACTGCTTGAACTCCCTGCGTAGTTCTTCCCTGCGGGACTGCGGTATATACTTCTCCAGGAATAGAATGGAGAACTGACGCTAGGTAAGGGGCACTGCATCAGCAGGTCTACCCCTCTCATAGGCCTCTCACCAAGCAAGTGCAGCTCCTGAAAACTGGAATGTAGTAAATGGGACCCTACTAGCCTCCAGTATCCCTGCTGTGCGAAGGATGCTCTGACACTTGTCCAAAAATCCATGGGCGTCCTCGCCCTCAGTACCACTAAAAATCGGAGGCTGGAGTCTGATAAACCTCTCCAACCTACACTGCTCATCATCAGCTAAAGCTGGGACCACATAATCCTGGGCTGGGGCAACTGGCTGAACTGGGACTATCCCAGGTGTCTGAAGCCCCTGGTTAACTTGCTCAGGTGTCCGGGCAGCTGGAGTCTGAATGCCTCCCCCGTCCTGAGAAGTAGCAACAGTAGACACGGCGATGGCCTGTGCCAGGCTGGTGCACACCGTCAAAATCTGGGCTAGGGTCTCCTGAAGACCCGTAATCACAATGGGCACTGCTGGTGCCTGAGCCTCTCCCGCTGGAACCTCAACTCCGGGGACCTGATCATGAGTAGTAGGAGGATCCACAGGTACTGCCCCGACTGCTAAGCGGGCTGCACCCCTCCCTTTGCGTAGAAAAATTCTCGTAAAATTACCGACGGTAAATAAGGTAAACTTCTGTGGTAAGTCTTATGTTGTAAAATCCTACTCAGAACTCTCCCTCAAAAATCTGTAGACATGTTATTATGTTGGTTATCTAAAATTATGAATTGAGAATTATTACCTTCTCTATACTCTTTTTTTTTTTTGTTTAATCCTCTGTTCATATCTCCTTTCTAGCTTTTTAAGGAAGTGAAATCTTTTCTCTTAACACTTTTTTCTTTAACCTCACCCTGGCCACAGTTAAATATATTGTCACGACCCCAAATCCTAACAGTCCGTGATGGCGCCTATCGTGGAACTAGGCTAGCCAACCATCACCTTACTACGCAATTACTCTTATTCTAACGGTTCACAATATAGCAAATAACAACAATCATAACAAAGAATTTAATTATATAAGTCTTACGCCCCCAATAATGAACTAACAACTCTAAAAAACCTCCCATAACTGGAGCCAATAGTCATGAGCATCTAACGGAAATAAAATTGATTCTACCAAATACAATCTATCTCAGAATCCAAAACTAGGACTATAAGTAGGAGGGGAAGTGGAGAAGCTGTGGACGCTGGCAGCTACCTCGAATCCCGTGTACTGCAACTATCAACTGAACAACTACTGCTGCGATCTAGTACCTGGATCTGTGCACAGGGCACAGGGAGTAATGATGAATACGCCAACTCAGTAGTAATGAAAAGAAATCATAGTCTGAGAATATAAAGCACACAAGACTTATACACAATTTCACAAAACCAGTAACACCAAGTAACCATATAGTATTACTCAAATACATAAGTTCGAAATCAGTTTCCAGAAATCCTTTGAACCAAGTGTAATATCAGTGTATCTCAGTAAAATTCTTAGTAAAATCCAGTTTGAAAACGAAGTAAATCATAGTTCGAAAAACTTTAGTAAAATCATCATAAATCTGCCCCTCGGGCCAAAATCATTTCTTGTAACCATTGCCCATCAGGCATCCTCACCATCACTCGGTAACATTAGCTCATCAGGCATCCTCACAGTCACTCTGTAACATTAGCCCATAAGGCATCCTCACCATCACTCGGTAATATCAGCCCATCAGGCATCCTCACAGTCACTCTATAACATTAGCCCATCAGGCATTAATCATTACGCAATCGGTACCGGCGCTCACTGGGGGTGTGTACAGACTCCAGAGGGGCTCCTACAGCCCAAGCGCAATATATATCAAGCCGCCTTACGGCATAAATCACTCACAGCATAGGCCCGTAGCCTCACTCAGTCAGACACTCTCAATTTGCCCATCAGGCCATAAATGTACCGGGTTCTCGACCCAAAAATCATGTTTCATTTTCCAGAAAATAGTATAAAAATACTCTGAGTGTCAAAACAATTTATCAGGAAAAGACTGAGTGTGAAGTCATGAAAATCAATGAGGAAAATATAGTAACACCCCCCCCAAGGGGTAAACAAGTCGGCACTAGGCCCCAAACATGGCTTACAACCCAAATCATTTCATAATAAAATAGTACTAATTAAGCATAAGCTTCGAAGTCGGTTTCGCAACTCAATAGTCGCCTAAATAGGGAAGATATTTCCAAAGTTTCAATCTTTCCAGTTCAAAACCCGTGAAAGGGTGCATAGTCCGGGGTTTCATACCCTCAGGACAGGATTTCAAGACATTACTTACCTCCAAACTAGCCCGGATGCTATTCTGCAACACGCTTGCCTCTCGTATCAACTTCCAAAAGCTTAAAATCTACCAATTTCAGATTTTTATCATCAATATATGCTTAAGGAACAATTACCAATTGAAAATATCAAAATTCACCCAAAAATCCGAAACCGGTCAAAACCAGACCCCCGGGCCCGCATCCCGAAACTCAGAAATTTTTACAGAAAAGTGTTCTTCATCCTCCCACGATTCCGTACATATAAAGAACACCAAAATAGAAGTTCGTTTGACCCCTCAAATCGACCCCTAAAGGTCTCTAATTCTCAAGCCCTAAAATCCCATTTTTCTACTATTTTTCATGGATTGAACGCTGAGATTATGGTCTATAATCACCCATACACGAGTTTTAATAATCAAATTACTTACCTCTAAGAGACCCATTGATTTTCTCCTTCAAAATTCGTCCAAAAAGCTCTCTTCTGCCCAACAATGGTGTAAAATAAGGTTTAGGTCGCGGAAGGGCTTTTAATTAACTGCCCAGGTAATTGTTCTCCGCGATCGCGGTCAAACCCACGCGATCGCATAGAGTATCTCCCCTTGACCTCCGTGATCGCAGCTCAAGACACGCGACCACATAGTGTATCTCTCCAGCCGACCCCACGCGCCCAAAAACTCCCCTACGCGATCACACCCTTTCACACGCGATCGCATTGACCTCACTCCCCCTTCTCCGCGATCGCAGACTAACCCTCACGATCGCACAGAACAAATTGTGTGTGACGACCCCGGTCGGTATTCTTAAGAATTAATGCCTCGATCCCCTGTTAACTGTTTTCCCCAAGTCTATTTTCTGCTTAATTGAATTGCCGGGACGTTCAATTTTAAGTTTCGGAGAGTTTTGGGATATTTAGTCCCTAAATGAGAGCTTAAGTGTTGGAAAGTTGCCCGTAGTCAGAGCAGTTTGAAGACGGCCTCGTAATGAAAATCTGATGATTTCGTTAGCTCTATTAGGTGATTTCGGGGTTGGGAGCGTGTTCAGAATGTGTTTTGGAAGTCTGTAGCTCCTTTAGGCATGAAATGCCGAAGTTTGAATTTTTGGAGTTTCCGGTCCGATAGTGAATTTTTGATCGGAGGGTGGAAGTCCGGAAGTTGCAGTAGTTCCCTCATGTCATTTGGGATGTGTGTGCAAAATTTGAGGTAATTCAGATAAGTTTCGACGTGTTTCGGCGTTGGATGTGAATTCGGAGTTTTCTTAAGTTTCTAGGCTTGAACCTATGCATAATCGATGTTTTTGATGTTAAGACACGTGTTTTTAAGGCCCTACCTAGTTCAAATGAGGTGCTAGGGCTGGTTGGTGGTTTTGGTTGAGGTCCCGGGGGCCTCGGGGTTGTTTCAGATTCTTAACGGGTGAAGTTTGGGAGTTGTTGCTGTTGAACAGACACCTTCTGGTGTCTTCGCACCTGCGAAGGTTTTTCCGCAGGTGCGGCCTTGCAGGCGCGGTGGCCTTGATCGCAGGTGTGATAAGGGAGTCTTGGGCTAGTGGTCACAGGTGCGACCTGGGGTTCCGCAGGTGCGGGACCGCAAGAGCGACCAAACGACTGCAGGTGCGGCCCCAGTGCATCTTTAGTGAATTTCGCACCTGCGATATTTCTTCCGCAGGTGCGGTGATCGAGTCCGCAAGTGCGGATTGCCTGGGTATTTTATTCCAAGAATCCGAGAGTTTGGTTCATAATTCCAAAAATCGTGTGAGGGCTCAAAGATTGGCGATTTTCAGTGGGTTTTGAAGAGAAGGATCATAGGTAACGTTTTCTAATCCTAATTCTTTGTTAGACCATTAATCCCCGTTGATTTCTTTAGTTTAATTATCAAAAATGGGGGGAAAACCATAGGAAAGGGGATGAAATTTCCCAATCCGAGATTCTGAAAATTATGGGGTTTTTGGCATCGGATTTAGATTGTTTCTGGTTAAACGAGTTCGTGAGTGAATGGGTGTCCGAAAAATATAATTTTTACCCGATTCCGAGTCGTGGGCCGAGAGGCGTTTTTGTCATTTTACATAATTTCACGCTTTAGCTTGAATTAAACTGTATGATCAGTTGCATGAGATGTTATTTACGATATGTAATCGAACTTTTATAGATTTGGGCCATTTGGAGTCGGATACTCGTGGCAAACGTGTGATTTCAAGTTGATTTTGAGCCGATTCGAGGTAAGTGGCTTGTCTAACTTTGTGTGGGAGACCTTTCCCCTTAGGTTGTGATATTTTGTAATTAAATGCCTTGTTCGTGAGGTGACGAGCGCGTACTTGTGCTAATTGTTGAAAATCCGATTTTACTTTAAATATTTACATTGAGTTTCTTTCTTACCTGCTTTATTCTACTTGCAATTATAGCCTATGTTAGTTTAGAAAAGTATGCCTAGTTGACTTGAATTGCCTATTTGCTTAAGTTGCTTTAATTGTACTACGTGAAACATGTTAGGCTAGAAATACTTGTTGCCTGGTATTTTTGCACTCTATTTCTGAATATCTTCTTGTTGCGGCTGCGTATTTACTTTGGGACTACGGGACGGTATCCCGGGAGATCCCCCTGCATATTTACTTGGGGACTACGGGACGGTATCCCGGGAGATCCCCCTGCATATTTACTTTGGGACTACAGGACAGTATCCTGGAAGATCCCCCTGCTTATTTACTTTGGGACTACAGGACGGTATCCTGGGAGATCCCCCCTGCATATTTACTTTGGGACTACGAGACGGTATCCCGGGAGATCCCCCTGCATATTTACTTTGGGACTACAGGACGGTATCCTGGGAGATCCCCCTGCTTATTTACTTTGGGACTACAGGACGGTATCCTGGTAGATCCCCCCTGCTTATTTACCTTGGAACTACGGGACGGTATCCCAGGAGATCCCCCTGCACACTGATAATAGGACTACGGGACGGTATCCCCGGAGATCCTTTGGATATACAGAAAAGGACTAGAGGACGGTATCCTGGGAGATCCTCATTGTTACCATTGTTATTATGCTGTACATATTCCGGGTTTACTCTATTCTTGTGTTTAGTTATTGCCTTGTTTGACCTGTCTTATTTCACCGATGTACTCATTATTACCGCCTGTTTTCATACTGTAAATTCCTATTATATTGTTTGATCTCAGTAGGGCCCTGACCTTCCTCGTCATTACCCGACCGAGGTTAGACTTGGCATTTATTGAGTACCGCTATGGTGTACTCATGCCCTTTCCTGCGCATGTTTTTCATGTGCAGATCCAAGTACCTCCACTCAGGCGCACTATCCCCGAGGTTGAGAGATACAACAGAGACTTCGAGGTATATCTACCGCGTCCGCAGACTAGGAGTCTCTATCTTATTCCAGCTTTTGTGAAAAGTTTATCCCTCCTTTCAGTTGTATAGTTATTCTGGAGTTAGAGCAATGTATTACATTCTGTTAGCCTGTGGTTCCCGTGAGTTTCCGGGTTTTGGGGTGATGTTGTAGACTTCCGTATTATTTTGGGTTGTATATGCCAAGTGGCTTTTATATACAGTCTTCCTTTTAGATTGTTTAGCTTTCTTTTACTTACTTATTTCCGCATTATGTTGTTATTCCGCATTGTTAGGCTTACCTAGTCATAGGGACTAAGTGCCGTCACGACATGTTCACGGAGGGCGAACTGGGGTCGTGACATTGTACTAGCCCAAAATTAACTCTCCGCGATCGCGCTACTTCGCCCGCGATCGCAGTGAAGAGATTACTGCTGTGCAAAAACCAGAAAACCAGTTATGTGTTCAAGCCTAAATGAGTCCGTTAATCACCCAAAATCAATCCCGAGTCCCTCAGGACCCCAACCAAAGTTACCAACACATCCCATAACATCATTCAAACTTAGTTGCACTCTCAAAACACCAAAACTAACATTAAAACACCAACTTTATATCGGATTCAAGCCTAAGAACTTTGAAAATTCTAAATTCCACCAATGATGCGGAAACTATCCAAATCAACTCCGTTTGACCTGAAATTTTACAGACAAGTCCAAAATGACATTATGAACATGTTCCAACTGTCGGAATTCCATTCCGATCCTGATAGCCTATTTTCCACTGCCGACCGGAAATCGCCAAAAACTAACTTTCGCCAATTCAAGCCTAATTCTACACTGGACCTCATAAAATTATTCCGTACACACTCCTAAGTCCCAAATCACCTAACGAAGCTATTCCAACCGTAAAATCCGCATTCCGAGGTCGTTTTCCAATAAGTCAACTCTCATTTGACTTTTTCCCATTATAAGGTTGTCTTTAAAGACTAAGTTACTGAATTCTCATTTAACCATTCCGATTTCAATCCTATCAACTCTAACACATCAATTATAGAATAATCAATTTATAACAAGTCAATATAAATACTTTAAATGCAGGTTTTTCGTAACGACAGGTCGGGTCGTTACATATATATACCCATTTGATCACCTCTTGTGATCATTCGTTGGGTTTAGCTTTAACCGGTATCTCCTAGGAATTTATAGGTTAATCCATCAAAATTGTTAAGAAGCTGGAAAGAGAACCATATAATAAGAGTGATTTTTAGAATATTCACAAACTAGCATAAATACATATATAAACATAAAACTGTAAAAACAGGGGTAATATCCAGAAACATAATTTAGATAAAAACAGTAACTTACATGTTTACAGGAGAGGGATTTCCCTTTCGGGAAACCCGAAAAACTTTACTGAACTTTGGGAACTAAAAACTTGCACTCTGAAGCATACGATTTTATTTATTTTACAACCTGAATATAAGAACTTCTAAGGAATACATAACTTAGATAGGTGGTATAATACAGGGTTTTGGATGTTGGGTGATGAAACGAAGAAGATGATGTTTTTCTCGAGAGAGATGTTGCTGATATTGTTCTTGTTGTTGTGTCTTCCTTCTTCAATCTTGCCCCCTTTTTATAGCCAAGTCTATGAAGCTGATTTTTTAGCGGATTTAAAACATCTTCAGAAATCTTTCTTTTCTAGCCTTGTCGGGTACTTCACTGGGCCCCATCGTCACATCGCTTGAGTAGAGATTCCTTTTTATTTTTCAAATATGTCATTATTTTTTTCACTTCACGGACCCCAATGTCTTCTCAACACTACTTTATGTCATTCTTAGTTACATTATTGCTACTTTTTTTTTCCCTCTTTTGTCTTGTTCTTCCAGTATTGCTGACTACTATGGTTCTTTAGTATTCCGATTAGTTCTCCTGTTTACTTATACGTATCAAGAATTCTTTTTCTACGTATCAAGATTGTGTAGGTGTCATGCCCCAAAATCCCTCCATCGGGCCATGATGGCGTCTACGTTGAATCCGCTAGACAAGCCAATGTATATAAACAAACTAGCAAATTATCAACAACTTAACAGCGGAATTTAAATACAGTTATAAACTAAGTAAGGACAACATATTACAACCACGTGTAAATTTCCCAAAACCTGGAGTCACAAACTCACGAACTGTCTAAGAGTGCTAAATACAAGTCTTAAAGAAAATACATGTCTGCCTTTGAAGCTAAAGAAAAACAAGACATAATCGAAGACAAGGGGTGGAAGAGACGCCAAGGCCCACGAACGTCAGCGGGTATACCTTGAAGCCTCTGTGATAAGCTGGAAGACACTCCCACTAATAATGTCCTCCGGGTCCGGCTGCGTAATCTGCACAACATAAAAGAAGTGCAGGTGTAGCATCTGTACAACCGACCCCATGTACTGAGTACGTGCCCAACCTAACCTCGGCGAAGGAGTGACGAGGCTAGAACTAGACTACCAAATAAACTTGTGCAGTTCAAATAAATATAGCAGGATCTAAACCAGAATAAAATTTCGGGGAGAACATGCTGGGGGTGAGAGGTAGCAAATACTGAAATGGCAGAAACGAAAACAACAGTCTGAAAAATCTGTAAAGGAATAACGGGAAATAACAACGCAGATTAAATAGTGAAAGATGCGGCACGGCATGTCCCCTCGTGCATAAATAATATAAACATGGCACGGAATGTCCCCTCGTGCATAAATACTTTAAACATGGCACGGAATGTCCCCTCGTGCATAAATACTATAAACGTGGAACGGAATGTCCCCTCGTGCATAAATAATATAAACGTGGCACAGAATGTCCCCTCGTGCATAAATAATATAAACGTGGCACAGAATGTCACCTCGTGCATAAATAATATAAACGTGGCACGGAATGTCCCCTCGTGCATAAATAATATAAACGTGGCACGGAATGTCCCCTCGTGCATAAATAATATAAACATGGCACGGAATGTCCCCTCGTGCATAAATAATATAAACATGGCACAGAATGTCCCCTTGTGCATAAATAATATAAACATGGCACAGAATGTCCCCTCGTGCATAAATAATATAAACATGGCATGGAATCACCCTTCGTGCTTTAACACTCTTCCTCACCCAATCAGCAATCACAAACAAGGGCAATGAAATAGACATAGTGACAATAGAAATCCCGGCAAGGGAACGTCAGTTAAACAATTAAATCCCAGCAAGGGAACATCAATTAAATAATCAAATCCCGGCAAGGGAACGTCAGTTAAACAATTAAATCCCAGCAAGGGAACATCAATTAAATAATCAAATCCCGGCAAGGGAACGTCAATTAAACAATCAATCATGGCAAGGGAACTATACAATGATGACCCGGCAAGGGTATATTTCAATAACTCTTTCTCTTTATTTCACTTTCATTTCCATGATTTATTCTCTCACAAATTGATCCAAATGCTCCAAAGAATGTAATATCTCATATTTCCTCTCTATTCAATTCACAAATTGAGCCAACGCTCCAAAGAATGCAATATCTCATATTTCCTCTTTATTCATTTCACAAATTGAGCCATTGCTCCAACAGAGTTTACATGATACAATTCCCTCCACATATTCTTCACAACATATAGAAATTATCAATTAAACATGGAAATTACCACAACACNAAATGTCCCAAATCTATTCAAATAAATTTCATACCGTAAATAACATCTCATGCACTGATTTTACTATCAAATTCAAGGTTACGACGCGAAATTAGGTGAAATGACCAAAATGCCCCCCAGGCCAGCGTCTCGGAGTCGGGAAATTTTATATTTTCAGAACCCTCGTACTCTCACGAGTCTAGCCATATAAAAATCTCTCAAATCGGAGGTCAATTACCCACTCAAATCCCAATTTATGAAAAACCTAAGTTCTACCCAATTTACCCAATTTCACCCATGAAAATCTTTGATTTAAGTTGAAAACATGTTAAATGATGTTAATTATTGAAAAGAAATGAGTAAAAACCACTTACAACTGATTTGGAAGAGTCTTGTTCTTGAAAAATCGCCCAAAGGAGTTTGAGTTTGAGAAAAAATGAAATGTGAAGTAAAAACTTGGTTTTATACACAGAGGGCACTGGTTGGCATCACAATTGCGAACAAGTGTTCGCAATTGCGAACACCCCTGCATGGGAATTGCGAATAATAGTTCGCATTTGCGAACACTGACCAAAGGAAGGGACTTCGCATTTGCGACCACAAAGGTCGCATTTGCGAAAGTCCCACCTTCGCATTTGCGAACAGAATGTTCGCATTTGCGATCCCTGTCTAGCAAGGGCACCTTCGCATTTGCGATGAATTGCTCGCATTTGCGATGCTGGCTTCGCAAATGCGAAGCCTGCAGATCAGTTACACCAGAAAAATTCCAAGATCAGAAAATGCAATCCGTGGCCTATCCGAAACTCACCCGAGCCCTCGGGGCTCCAAACCAAATATACACCCTACCTCAAAAATATCCTATGAACTTATCCGTGCGATCAAATCGCCAAAATAACATCATATATATCGATTAAACCTCAAAACCGATGAATTCTATCAAATTTCATAAAATATCAAATTTTCCATTTTAAGTCCGAAACACATCAAACGACATCCGATTTCAATAAAACTTCACAGAAAGTGCTTAAACAATATATAAGACCTGTACCGGGCGCCAGAACCAAAATACGGGCCCGATACCATCACTTTCTAATCGAATTTCATTTCAATTTCGTTAAATATTTTCAGAAAACAATTTAACTCAAAAATTTATTTCTCGGGCTTGGGACCTCAGAATTCGATTCTGGGCATATGCCCACATCCCATATTTTCCTACGGACCCTCCGGGGCCGTCAAATCATGGGTCCGGGTCCGTTTACCAAAAATGTTGACCAAAGTTAACTTTAATCAATTAAGCATTATGAAATCAACTTTTCATCAAGTTTTCACATCAAAGCTTCCCAGCTACACGCTCGGGCTACGCACGCATATCAAGGTGAGATTAACGGAGGCTTTCAGGGCCTCGAAATACAGTTTTCTGTTGAATTACACAAGATGACCTTTCGGGTCATCACAATCTCCACCTCTAAAACAACCGTTCGTCCTCGAACGGACATAGAAAGTACCTGAATCGGGGAAAAGGTGGGGATAACGGCTCCGCATATCGGGCTCGGACTCCCAAGTAGCTACCTCAACATGCTGATCTATCCACTAAACACGAACCGAAGGATAAATCTTCGATCTCAACTGGCGAACCTGCTGATCTAATATGGCTACCGGCTCCTCCTCATACGACAGATCCCTGTCCAACCGGACACCACTGAAGTCAAGTACATGCGATGGGTCTGCAACATACCTCCGGAGCATAGACACGTGAAATACTGGATGCACGGCTGACAAGCTAGGTGGCAAGGCAAGTCTGTAGGCCACCTCCCCCACCTTGTCCAGAATCTCAAATGGACCAATATACCTAGGGCTCAACTTGCCCTTCTTTCCGAATCTCATCACGCCCTTCATGGGTGACACCCGAAGAAATGCCCGGTCGCCTATCATAAATGCCAAATCTCGAACCCTGCGATCCGCATAGCTCTTCTGCCTGGACTGAGTTGTACGAAGTCTATCCTGAATGATCTTCACCTTTTCCAAGGCATCTTGGACTAACTCAGAACCCAACAACCTAGTCTCTCCCGGCTCAAACCATCGGACTGGAGCCGACACCGTCTACCATACAACGCCTCATACGGAGCCATCTGAATGCTCGACTGATAGCTGTTGTTGTAGGCAAACTCTGCTAAAGGCAAGAACTGATCCCATGATCCATCAAAATCAATGACACAAGCTCGCAACATATCCTCCAAAATATGAATAGTACGCTCGGGCTGCCCGTCTGTCTGAGGATGAAATGCTGTGCTCAACTCCACCTGGATGCCTAACTCTCGCTGAACTGTTCCCCAAAAATGCGAGGTAAACTGCGCGCCCCGGTCCGAAATGATAGATACCGGCACACCATGAAGGCGAACAATCTCCCGGATATAGATCTCAGCTAACCTCTCGGATGAATAGGAGACTGCCACATGAATGAAATGCGCTGACTTGGTCAGCCTATCAACAATGACCCAAACTGCATCGAACCTCTTCCGGGTCAACGGAAGTCCAGTAACGAAGTCCATAGTGATCCTCTCCCACTTCCACTCGGGAAGCTCAATCCTTTGAAATAAACCACCAGGCCTCTGATGCTCATACTTAAATTTCTGACAATTTAAACATCGCGCCACATATGCCACAATATCCTTCTTCATTCTACGCCACCAATAATGCTGCCGCAAATCCTGATACATCTTTGCGGCGCCCAGATGAATAGAGTACCGGGAACTATGGGCCTCCTCTAAAATCAACTCTCGAATCCCATAAACATTGGGCACACAAACTCTCCCCTGCAACCTCAAAACACCCTCATCATCTAAGGTCACCTGATTGGCACCTCCGCGCTGCACCGTGTCTCTAAGGACACAGAAATGGGGATCATCAAACTGCCGATCACAGATATGCTCCAATAATGAAGAACGAGCAACAGTACAAGACATCACTCGACTAGGCTCAGAAACATCCAACCTCACAAATCGATTGGCCAAAGCCTGAACATCCAAAGCAAGCGGCCTCTGACTGACCGGAATAAAAGCAAGACTGCCCATACTAGCTGACTTCCTACTCAAAGCATCGGCCACCACATTGGCCTTCCTCGGGTGATATAAGATGGTAATATCATAATCCTTCAACAACACAAACCATCTTCTCTGCCTAAAATTCAACTCTTTTTGCTTGTACAAATACTAAAGACTCTTATGATCAGTGAACACCTCACACGCCATGCCATACAGATAGTGCCTCCAAATCTTCAGTGCATGGACAATGGCTGGCAACTCTAAATCATGCACTGGATAGTTCTTCTCATGAATCTTCAACTGCCTCGAAGCATAAGCAATGGCCTTGCCATTCTGCATCAATACTGCACCAAGCCCAATACGGGAAACATCGCAATAGACTGCATAAGGCCCTGAATCTGTGGGCAAAACCAATATCGGTGCCATAGTCAAAGTTGTCTTGAGCCTCTGAAAGCTCGCCTCACACTCGTCTGACCATCTAAACCTGGCACCCTTCTGGGTCAACCTAGTCATTGGGGCTGCAATAGATGAGAACCCCTCCACGAACCGACGATAATAGCCTTCTAATCCCAAGAAACTCCGAATCTCTGCAGCTGATGCTGGTCTAGGCCAGTTCTTGACTGCCTCAATCTTCTTCGAGTCAACCTGAATACCTTCTGCTGACACAACATGACCCAGGAATGCAACTGAGCTCAACCAGAACTCACACTTTGAAAATTTTGCATAAAGCTGACTATCCTTCAGAGTTTGAAGAACCACTCTGAGATGCTGCTCGCTCCTCCTGACTGCGGGAGTATATAAATATATCGTCAATTAAGGCTATCACGAACGAGTCCAAATAAGGCCTGAACACTCGGTTCATCAGCTCCATAAAAGCAGCTAGGGTATTTGTCAATCCAAATGACACCACCAAGAACTCATAATGCCCATAACGAGTGTGAAAGGCTGTGTTAGGGACATTAGACGCCCTAATCCTCAGCTGATGGTAACCAGATCTCAAGTCCATCTTGGAAAGAACTGAAGCACCCTGAAGTTAGTCGACTAAATCATCAATCCTCGGCGAAAGACACTTGTTCTTAATAGTAACTTTATTCAACTGCCGGTAGTCAATACACATCCTCATCGAGCCATCTTTCTTCTTGACAAACAATACTGGAGCACCCCAAGGAGAAACACTAGGCCTAATGAAGCCTTTACCCAACGAATCCTGTAACTGCTCCTCCAATTCCTTCACAATACTGATATCGAGATACGATGCCTGAAGACCTCATAATTACCCAAAATAACGTGCCTCATCTAACGCCACCTGGAGCGGTGCCTACCTTGCAAGTTAAGGCTCCATAATTATAGCACAAATTTAGCGAATTACGCACAGTTAGTTAATTAGTTTATTTATTTATTAATTAATATCATTATTATTACTCCTACTGCTATACACAAGTCTTTAACAAGCATGACTTCCTACCAGTACTTATAGTAAAAAGAAACACAATTTAATTCACAAGGGAGAATTTAAACACAAGAATTTCCATCACAAGGATCTAATCCTTACATAACTTCCACCGCGGCTCGAGGTGCGGTCTAAATATAACAAATCATTTCAACACGCGAGGATCTCATCCTCGATTCTGAATCACAAGTAATATGCATATCGTGCCACTCGAAACATTCCATTTCCTTCATTTAAATAATTTTCGTTAAGCAGAATTTCAACACGTAACGATAAACACAGTTAACCCCACAGAATTTCTCAATACAAGTATTCACATAAGTAGATTTTTGAGTTACGAAGCTCAACCGAAAGAGGAGCATATTAGAAATTTTTTATTAGATAAGCATAACCGAATTAAGTTCAGAAAATCATTACTCTATAATAATTAGAGATTGTTCTTTTAGTGAAATCATTTAATGTAACGACCTCGTCCATACCATAGAAAACATATCAACAGACTGGGTCTCCACCTTTAGGAATCTAACCTCCGCTTCCGACATTCCGACTCCTTTTTCCCTAGGTTGTCATGTAGTTGAGTTGTAGTTGCAATGGGGAACGTAGCCTGAGTGCTCTGACGAAGTATGACTCTCCCAAGTCTAGGGCAATTTCTACCACCAGCCGACATAAAGTATCAACCTGTCCTAAGTTCGTCCGAAATTCCCAGCTTTATCTCTTGCAAAAATTCCCGGCCTTGTACATTCCAAACCAAAACCGACATGGCACGCGACCTCGCAATCTATTCCCTGACAGTGGACTTCCCCCACGATACGAAGTCATAGGTCACAATACCTGATAATCCATGATGCTAAACTTCACAGCTCATATAAATCAACCCTGTTGCTTTACACTTATCCCCATGGTGTGCAATACTTCACGGGAGCGGTCAAGAAGATCATCTGGGTCTTCAAAATATATACCATTGAAATGGAGTGGAACTTGTTTGGTAACTTTTCCAACCTCAATAAACGGATTAGTGCATCCTGCAACCATGGAGTAGCTATAAATCCTTCCGGAGTCTGAACTAGTCTAACACATGCTGACCGAGCTAGAACCTCCGCATCTCGACCCATTTGAGATTGTACAATAAGTGCTAAGGTTCGAGCTTTAGACTGCGCTCTGCTTCTGTCTCTTCCCTTGATCGTAGCTGTACCTGGTGCTTCATCTCTGGTTTGGTCGTAGATGCTTCGCGTGTTGTCGAGATTAGTGAGAGGACAAGAGTAGGCAAGTTCAATCATCAATGATAGAATAAATTCTCACGATGGAGATGAAGAAATGTGGAGTTATTCCTAACTTTTGCAGCCTCTGGGGATAAATACAGACGTCTCTGTACCGATCCCTAAGACTCTACCAAGTTGTCCATGAGTTGTGAGACCTAAGTAACCTAGTGCTCTGATACCAACTTGTCACGCCCCGAAATCCTTCCAAATAAACCTGTGCAGTTCAAATAAATATAGCAGGATCTAAACCAGAATAAAATTTCGGGGAGAACATGCTGGGGGTGAGAGGTAGCAAATACTGAAATGGCAGAAATGAAAACAACAGTTTGAAATATCTGAAAAGGAATAACGGGAAATAACAACACAAATTAAACAGTGAAAGATGCGGCACGGCATGTCCCCTCGTGCATAAATAAAATAAACATGGCAGGTAATGTCCCCTCGTGCATAAATAATATAAACATGGCACGGAATGTCCCCTCGTGCATAAATAATATAAACATGGCACGGAATGTCCCCTCGTGCATAAATAATATAAACATGGCACGAAATGTCCCATCGTGCATAAATAATATAAACATGGCATGGAATGTCCCCTCGTGCATAAATAATATAAACATGGCACGGCATCACCCTTCGTGCTTTAACACTCTTCCTCACCCTATCAGCAATCAAAAACAAGGGCAAGGAAATAGACAGAGTGAAAATAGAAATCCCGGCAAGGGAACGTCAGTTAAACAATTAAATCCCAGCAAGGGAACATCAATTAAATAATCAAATCCCAGCAAGGGAACGTCAATTAAACAATCAATCCTGGCAAGGGAACTATACAATGATGACCCGGCAAGGGTATATTTCAATAACTCTTTCTCTTTCTTTCACTTTCATTTCCATGATTTATTCTCTCACAAATTGAGCCAAATGCTCCAAAGAATGTAATATCTCATATTTCCTCTCTATTATATTCACAAATTGAGCCAACGCTCCAAAGAAGGCAATATCTCATATTTCCTCTTTATTCATTTCACAAATTGAGCCATTGCTCCAACAAAGTTTACAGGATACAATTCCCTCCACATATTCTTCACAACATATAGAAATTATCAATTAAACATGGAAATTACCATAACACCAGAATATTCGCAATATAAGGACTCACGGTCATGCTAGACACCAATTTATAGATACTCGTCACCATGCCTATACATCGTACTCTACAATTAGCAAGTAGCAAACAAGACTCAACTCCTATTCCCTCAAGCTAAGGTTAGACCGAACACTTACCTCGGGTCCGAAGTATAGCAATCAACCCGAGACCACACGTTTTCCACGAGTATCCGACTCCAAATGACCCAAATCTATTCAAATAAATTTCATACCGTAAATAACATCTCATGCACTGATTTTACTATCAAATTCAAGGTTACAACGCGAAATTAGGTGAAATGACCAAAACGCTCCCCAGGCCAGCGTCTCGGAGTCGGGTAAATTTTATAGTTTCAGAACCCTCGTACTCTCATGATTCTAGCCATATAAAAATCTCTCAAATCGGAGGTCAATTACCCACTCAAATCCCAATTTATGAAAAACCTAAGTTCTACCCAATTTACCCAATTTCACCCATGAAAATCTTTGATTTTAAGTTGAAAACATGTTAAATGATGTTAATGATTGAAAAGAAATGAGTAAAAACCACTTACAACTGATTTGGAAGAGTCTTGTTCTTGAAAAATCGCCTAAAAGAGTTTGAGTTTGAGTTTGAGAAAAAATGAAATGTGAAGTAAAAACTTGGTTTTGTACACAGAGGGCACTGGTTGGCATCGCAATTGCGAACACCCCTGCATGGGAATTGCGAATAATAGTTCGCTTTTGCGAACACTGACCAAAGGAAGGGACTTCGTATTTGCGACCACAAATGTCGCATTTGCGAAAGTCCCACCTTCACATTTGCGATCCCTTTCCAGCAAGGGCACCTTCGCATTTGCGATGAATTGCTCGCATTTGCGAACTTCGCATTTGCGATGCTGGCTTCGCAAATGCGAAGCCTGCAGATCAGTTACACCAGAAAAATTCCAAGATCAGAAAATGCAATCCGTGGCCTATCCGAAACTCACCCGAGCCCTCGGGGCTCCAAACCAAATATACACCCTACCTCAAAAATATCCTATGAACTTATCCGTGCGATCAAATCGCCAAAATAACATCATATATATCGATTAAACCTCAAAACCGATGAATTCTATCAAATTTCATAAAACATCAAATTTTCCATTTTAAGTCCGAAACACATCAAACGACATCCGATTTCAATCAAACTTCACAGAAAGTGCTTAAATAATATATAAGACCTGTAATGGGCGCCAGAACCAAAATACGGGCCCGATACCATCACTTTCTAATCGAATTTCATTTCAATTTCGTTAATTATTTTCAGAAAACAATTTAACTCAAAAATTTATTTCTCGGGCTTGGGACCTCGGAATTCGATTCCGGGCATACACCCAAGTCCCATATTTTCCTACGGACCCTCCGAGGTCGTCAAATCACGGGTCCGGGTCCATTTACCAAAAATGTTGACCAGAGTCAACTTTAATCAATTAAGCATTATGAAATCAACTTTTCATCAAGTTTTCACATCAAAGCTTCCCGGCTACACGCTCGGGATATGCACGCATATCAAGGTGAGATTAACGGAGGCTTTCAGGGCCTCGAAACATAGTTTTCTGCTAAATTACACAAGATGACCTTTCGGGTCATCACAGTAGGGCTATTGAGTCAAAACTCATTCCCGAATCATCATCTGGGTCTTGAGCATCTTGATAGTTTAGATTTTCATCTTCATAATTGTCTTTGTCTTCTGATTTTTCTGGACTAGGATTTTCAACCATATATTTATCGTGCTTTTCTTTTTCTTGGAAGAATTTTTCTAGTGTCTGTTTAACTATTTCTTCAATTTTCTCATTTTTTTTCTTTTTTGAACTCGTGCCTTTATTTTTTAATGCTTCTCCTTGTATTAATGTTCTGGGTAACCTTCGTCTTAATGAGCTCGATGATCTTTCATCTTCACTTTTTGGCAAAGTGACAGCCATAAACGGATTTGATAAGTCTTGACCGGCTACAGTTTGAACCGGACTAGCTGTATCTCTATCCGACACAGTGGATCTTGTTACATTCATTGGGGAATGTACACCCTTCTTATCCATTTTTTCTTGAGATGGAGAACACATTTCCTGGTTCTGTTGTGGAATGACATGTGTCTGGGATTGTAGCAATTCGAATTTTCCCGCTTGTATTTTGTGTTCAAATGTCTTCACTTGCTCCATTAGCCTTGTTTTTTCTTGTGTCAAGATTTCATTCTTTTGATTTAGTCTCATGAAGGCTTCAGTCATTGAGGAGAAGTGATCACAGAAAATTATTTTATCTGTGTCTTTTTGGATATTATATTGTGGGGTTTTTTCTGGATTATTTCTGAGTGCTGGAGAAATATAATAATTTGGTCCTAATACACCTCATGCATAGTCTAATGCTTCGGTAAAGTCATTAAAGCCTTTGAAAATGGGTTTTTCCAAATCTTTAATGGAATCTAATACTTCTAACCATGTCTGAAAAACACCACCATTTGTCTTTCCATGTATAACTACATAATACTTAAATCTTTTTTCTTGATTTTTGTCTGTAAAATACTGGCATAGAGCGTTTATGGCTGCTATAAAATATTTAGTGTCTCTTTTATTATGTGCTATCCATAAATTATCGATCAAACACCTCTGTGGTCTATCTATGACGCATTCTGGTAAAACTCTAAATGACAAGTTTGATGGAGGAAAAAATATTACGTTATGTTTTCCAAAATTCATTCTTTCCATACTATTCTGTTCTACTAGAGATTGTGGCTTAAATTGAAGATTACCTAACATTGTCTGAAAATATCTGTCGGAGGGTGAGGCCTGAACGCCCTTTCCCTTGTCTTCATTCTTGAGAGTTGTTGGTCTCATGCTGTAAAGGTATAACATATTCATTAGTTGACCGTAATTTTTAATCTACTCAATTGATCTGCTAAGTTATTATCTTTTCCTTTCATATGTTCAAAATATGAGGTTATAAACTGATATAGTATCAATGAAATTTAACCATCTTCTTCTACTACTATTTTTCTCATTAATTTTTTGGTGAAACTTAACTATGGCTTCACAATCAGTTCTTATTAATATTTCTTGTTTGTTTAATATATATAATCTGAAACTATTTAGCCCATATATCACAGCTAATATTTCTTCATTTGTACTACTCATATTTATTTTTTCTTTATATTTACCACTTTGATAGGCACATATTTTTTCTGTGCTTTTATCACTATACTTATTGGGTTTGGCTTTTAAGACCGCTCCCCATCCTTCAAAACGTCCATCTGTTTCTATAATTAAATAATCTGATTCTAATGACATGTTTAAGTCAGGAATATTTTTTATTTTTTCTTTAATTTTTTGCACTAATTTTATATTCTCAGTATTAAAATGTCTTTGTCCTATAGAACATGTCTTAGCATATAGAGGTCCTACTATTTTTCCTAGATCCTTTATAAAATTTCTTGCATAATTTACTACACCTAAGAACCTTTGTAATTCTTTAATATTGTCTATTTTATCTGGCATCTATAAAGCCTTTTTAGTAATATGAGGTTGTAATTTAATTTTCCCATCTCCTAAAACGACTCCTACAAAATTTATATGGTTTTTACATAATTCCATCTTCTTTTTACTAATTATTATTTCATTATCTACAAATAATCTAAGTACTGTCTGTAGATGTCCTAAGTGCTCTTTAATATCTTTACTAAATACTAATATATCATCGACATATACTAGAACAAATCTTTATATTCTCCAAATATACTATCCATTTTTCGTTGAAAAATTAGCGGTGCTGTTTTTAATCCAAACGGCTTTACCAGCCATTCGAAGTGCCCTTCTGGACAAGTAAATGCTGTCCATTCTATACTTTCTTCGTGCATTTTTACTTGCCAGTATCCTGATTTAAAATCATATTTACTGAAGATCCTTTTTCCTTGTATTCTATTTATTAGTTCTGTTTTATCTGGTAACTTATATCCATCTGTTTTAGTATTGTCATTCAGTCTTTTGTAGTTTATTACCATCCTAGCCTTTCCTCTTATTATTTCATTATGGTTTCTTACCATGAAGGCTGCTAACCTATGTTTAGAGGTGGATCTCCTTATTACTCCTAAATTCATGAGTTCTTTGATTTGTATTTTAAAATCTTCTAAATCTTGATTTGTGGCTTCTATTGAGGATGTTTTAATTATATATTCAGGATTAATTATGTCTAATTTGCACATAGCTTTGTTATTTTCTCAGTGCTTTAGAGGTTTTCCCCCTATTATCTCTATTTCATCCAATGGTTTTATTATATTGTTCAGATCCTTTTGATTTTTTATTATTCCTATTTTTTCTATTCCTGTTCTAAAGTTATATAATTATGTTTCGATGTCTATTAAGGTGTAATCTTTTTTCAGTATGTATTTATCTTCATTTTCTTCTAATATTAAAGTTTTAGATTCTTTTTTATCCTTACAACATGTATTTTTATATTTACATTCCTTACAACATTCTTTCTTATTTTTCTGCAGGTTTTGCTGGCCCAAATCTAATCGTGTCCTTATCATGGTTCCAGTTTCTTAAGTTTGTACTGGTGTGTGTGTAATATTTTTGAAAAATATTACTCCGTCTCTGCTGAGTAAACAACTACCATTGTTATGTATCATAAATTTAATCCTAGTACAAAATCTACATTTATATTCAACTCTCTTACCCAGATTTTATCTACCTTGTAACTAGGTTGATAAAAATCTAGGCATATATTTATAAAACTAATTTGCGATTTATCTATATAATGTCTATATATGTCATGAGTCCCGTCCATTTGCATAGCAGCAACAAGTTTATCTAAAGTTTTGATTAGGTTTGGTGGAACTATTTTCTTATTTATTATACATCTTGTACATCCTGAATCTACTAAAGCTAACGTTTCTATTTCGTAATCCTCTATTTTGATTCTTGCTAATATTTTTATTGTACTTAATTTTTTATCCTCGTTACATATCAGGTGTCATAGTTTTCTATACTCATCAATTCTTCATCGTGTATGAATTCTGCTACATTTTCTTCGTCATCTTCTAACTTTTGCTTTCCCTTTTCCATCTTTTGTATTCTTTTTTCTAATTCATTTATTCTGGTTTCTAATGCCATTGCTCTTAAATTGAGAGTGGAATCATTTATTCCCTAGCATTTTTCTTCTTTATTTATTTTTGTCTTGAATTCTTTTTCTATACATAAAATGCATCCTTTTAGGTAACATGACTTACATTTTGCTCTTCTATCTCTACTAGGATACCATTTACATATAAAACACTGATTTCTATCTAACCCTTTATTTTTTTTCAAAATCATGATTACATTCTTCGGATATGTTTCCTAATGTATTTACTTGTATTTCTTCTAAATTTAGTTTTTCTAATCCTATTTCATTTATTAATTCTTCTTCTTCTGACTCTGATGAGTCTATTTGAGTTTTTTCTTCTATATCTACATTTATTATAGAGTATATACTTTCATTATCGGACATATGTTCGTCTACATTTATTAGAGTTTCTTGAAAATCTTTTATTAGTTGTGAATTTCTTGTTTTATTATTAATTCTTTTCGGGCATGTATTGGCTAAGTGTTCCACACTTCCACAGGTAAACCATTCTAGTTTATTTTTATACTTTCTTTCTATTCTATATTTCCTAACATGTCTATTTCTATTTAGGTATGGTTTTTTAGCTGATGATTTTCTAAGATAATAATTTTTTCTATTATATCCCTTGTTATATTGCGGTTTATTTATATATTTTTTCTTTTTGTATTCATTCCTATCATAGCTTTGGGTTGTATATACGGTTGATTTACAAAAACTCATATTATTCTGTTTTAGTTATTTTTGTATTTGTATATTAGTACATTTTTCTTGTAATATTTCCATTATATGTTGTATTTTATGTCCTATAGACCATTTTGCATTTGGGTTTTGTATTACTCCGTCTCTTTTATACCATCGTTCTTCTATTTCTCTACCTAGAACTCCTGGTTATTTATTAAATAATTTTTTACCTAATTCTTGATCAAACACATTTCCACTAATAGTACAATAATAAAAATAATCATTGAGGAATTTCTTTATATGAAACCAACTGCTTATACTTAATTGTTCTAACTTTATTAAAGCATTTTTTTGTAATACTACTAATCCACTATTTGGATCTTCTCCCGAAATTAAGTTATGTATTTTGTTTGTAAAATTATAAGGATTTGGTCCCATTGCTATTAAAGCCTGAAATTCTTGTGGGAATTCTAACTTATAAGCTTCCCATAATCCTTTTATTAATTCTCCTAAGAAAGTTTCCATATATTTATACATTATTTTTGCATCTGTTTCGTGGTAGGTTTTTATATAGTCTGCTACTACTATTCATTTCCACGGTCTATTACTAAGTTCCACATTTGTGGGTCGTGGGCCGCTATATTTAATATTTTACCTTTACTTCCTCCTTCTTGTAGCCTTATAGGTTCCTCTATAGGCATCCTTTTTCCTGATGATTTTACATTTTCTATTTCTATTTCTTGACCTAACTTATATACCCTTCTTCTAGGTACATTTCCCGTACTAGTATCTACTGTACTTTGATGAATTGTTCTCTGAAATGGGCTAGGACTTGAACTAGTTGATTCCATTAATTCTTTTAAACTTATTAAAGATTCTGTCTCTGTTTCTTCATAGCTATCCTTTATTTCTTCTAAAATTTTATCAAATTTTTCTAATCTTTTTAGTGAAATATTTTCTGATCTATATCCCCAATTGTCCTCTCTTAATTCGCATTTCCTAAAATGTTCTTCTGTTTCACTCAGAGTTAAACTCCCGAGTTTACATGCTTTACATTTAAAAGTCATGTCTTTATTTTCTCTAACTAATATCGTAGCTTTTTCTAATGCTTTGTCTACTTCGAATTCATCTTGTATTATTTCAATATTCATACATTCACTGTCTTCTACCGTACTTTCTGTTCCATCATTTACTTCCCTATGTGTGGTATAATTATAATCAGTTAATCTTATTGAAGTTTCTCCCCTAGAATTTGTATACATCAAATGAGATTCTGGTTTTAATATTTTTGGTTTTGCAAAGTCCTCTAGATTCCATTCTAATCCTGCATATTCTTCTGGGTCTATTTTGATGGGTTTTATTAGTTTTATTCCTTTATTTCCCATTACTTCTACTACATCATCTACCTTAATTTTAAATTTTGTATTACTATTTGTTGNCTGCATATTCTTTTGGGTCTATTTTGATAGGTTATATTAGTTTTATTCCTTTATTTTCCATTACTTCTACTACATCATCTACCTTAATTTTAAATTTTGTATTACTATTTTTTGCTATTTTTCCTATAAATCCTACGCATATTAATAAATTATTTCCGTTATTCATTTCTTCATATCCTTCAGTTTGTATTCCTATTTTAATATTCTTTCCGAATTCTACTAAGTTTATCATGAAATCTGGGCTTATATAGAATATTCCTCCATTATTCGTCATATCTACTTTTGTTAAACCTATAATTGATTTCTTTTGGTCAGACCATCTATCATCATATACTACAACCAATACCTTAGTTCCTAAGTTTTTTCTAGTTAATCCTTTAATCCTATCACTATTAATCCCATATGCATCAAATTCTTTTTGTAGTTTTTTATTTGTCTTACTGATTCTGAGTTGATTAAATTTATTGTTGCAGGTTTGTTTTCTATAATTGATTATTGTTTTTCTCTGTAATGTCTATATAATTGTGAATTATTCGAAAAATATCCTACATTATATAATGCTTTTGGGGTGAGTAGTCTCAATTGATTTTGTTGAAATATTTGTATATCTTTATCTATATCTATTATTTCGTCTAGTTCTTCTTCTTCTTCTTGTTCTTTCCTAGTTAGGATTCTTGTTAGCATATTATTACCTATTCTATTGTCTGAGAAACTTACTCTAGGTCTTACTTCATTTGTTGTTCTTGTCCTACTTGAAAAAAAGGTCCATTTTTTAGGCTTCCTTACTAATTTAAGTTTTTCTTTTTGGGGTGTTATTTCTACCTTTTTTAATTGTTCTATTAAATCTTCTACCTCCCTATTTTTTGGGTTTTCTATTTCGGTTTTTAATTCTTTGTCCTTAATAATTTTATCTAATTTTTTATTAAGTTCTAAGAGTAATGCTATTATAGTATTATTTTGTTTTATCTGTATTTGGTCTGATTTTCCTTGAGGAACGTATTCTGTAAGTCCTTCTGGGCTAGACTGAAATTTTTCTGTTATTTTAATGCTTTCTCATATACCTGTCCTAAATAATTCATGAAAGGGAGATTTATTTTATTGTCTCTAGTGTTTCTTTTAAGGTGCTTATCTCACTTGTTAATACTTCTACTTGATGCGTTATTTTTTCTATTAATTTGGTTGTTTGTACTTCTAATTCTTTAGGTTTTTCTGTAATAGTTTTAACCAGTTTTTCTATCTCGTTTTTAGTGGGTATTTTTTCGAGGTTAAACTTATTATTTAAGAATTGTATTTTCCTGTCTATTTCTAGTTCTTGAGACTTTAGGAAATCAAAATTTTGTTCTAATTTTTCTAAAGTCTTTCTCTGTTTAATTTGTAATGATTCTACAATTTCTAGTGTTCTTAGTATGCTTTTATTATTTTCGTGAGATTTTTCGCTAAGGTTAATTATTAAATCTATCAANTTATTGTATTGTTTATCTTCTGTATGTAATATATTCTCCAATATTAAAATTACACTTTATAACAGAATTATCTTTTAATATTCTATATTTCTTTTCTGGATGTATTTTTCGATCTAAATATTCTAAGTTCTTTAATCTATCTATTTTGATTAGGCTAATGGTATCCAAATTTTCTTATTCTTCAAAAATTTTATTCTTTGGTTTTCCAAATATATTTCACCTTCTAAATATTGTAATTCTCATTCTAAAACAGATTGTTTCTTTACTAATACTACGTTTTATTATATAACTAGGTTCTGTATTAATTATTAGATCAGATTTTTGTATCTGTTCAACTAATTCCAAAGTTGTCGTTAAGAGATTTATGATCTTTCTTAAAATTTTCTTTAATTCTGTTTTTCTTTGTAAGATTCCACTTAAGATAATTAAAGGCTATTCGTTTAGTTAAAGGATGTTGTCTCATAAATATTATTTATCCTAATGGGATATGTTTTATCTTATTTCTAACTGTCCTAAGGTAATCTTTTTCTCGTTCTATTTCTATCGCGAATGTTTCTATTTCTGAAATAATACGATTTTTAAGTTCTGGATTATTTAATTGCCTGCTTCTGGTCTTTCGCATAGAGCTAATTGTATTTCTAACCAATCTTTATAGTCTATATAATTGCTAATACTTTCTAAGGTAATATATATCAATTTATAGTGGAAACTTATAAATTTAGTAAAACTATGTTGTTTCATAAAATTGTGGTCCAAAAATCTTGCAGCTCTTATACCAATAATGTCACGACCAAAATTCCCAACCTTAGGGATCGTGATGGCGCCTAACACCACACTTGCTAGGCAAACCAATGTTAGAATTTGAGTAGCTAACTTCCTTTGATTATCTTCTTAAAAATCAATAAATAAATATAACATAAANGGAAATAATGTAAATGTTCTGAATAAAATAAAACAGCGTTTATGGAAATAGGAGAAGATTCTCGGGATCTGCGAACGCCGACAGATATATCCGAATAAATGAATAGCCGCTCTAAATATCTCTACTGCTGGTCGATACCTGGATCTGCACAAAAGAGTGCAGAGTGTAGTATCAGTACAACGGACCCCATGTACTGAGAAAGCACCAAGCCTAACCTCGACGAAGTTGTGATGAGGCTACAGCGGGGCATTAACAACATATAACCTGTGAAAATAATATATACTATAACGCAATAAAATAATTCTACACGAACAAGAAAAATATAACTAA
>ML324243.1:0-13362 GCA_005239505.1 Nicotiana paniculata
AGTGGCACCAAACTAACATTAATAATTATTTGTGTCAAATTCAATATTTTTATAATTTTGTGTATTTGTTTTATAATTTAAATTCAAAGTGTATATATATATTTATGGGTTCCGGGCTCGATATTTTGAAGCCTAGTGGTACCAAACTAACATTAATAATTATTTGTGTCAAATTCAATATTTTTATAATTTCGTGTGTTTGTTTTATAATTTAAATTCAAAGTGTNNNNTAACATTAATAATTATTTGTGTCAAATTCAATATTTTTATAATTTCGTGTGTTGATACAATTAATAACTTAATTGTACAAAGTTTGTATTTTCAACTACCAGTATAAGATACTTAAACTAAAGGAATTCTACGCTAAAATATTACACTTTACTACGCTACAAGGCTTTACATTTTACTACACTAAAAGGGTCTATATTTTACTACGCTAAAAAGGTCTAGATTTTACTACGCAAAAAAATAATCTAAAACACTAATATAATCTAAAACGACATGAAAATACATATATATAACCAGATGTTAACAGACAAATTTATTTGACAAATTTATATTTTTTTATACAACACTAATATTAAGTCCGGATAAATTTAACATACTAGTTTCGCAAAAAAAAAATACAAAATGAAATATAATACATACAAATCAACTAATATGCATTATTATAAAAGTTTCAACATAAAATAAATCGAAATACCTCGATTTAAAGTTTTCGGAAAGCAATTCGATTGAAAATTTGACCCCGAAAGTGAGAATCCACAATAATACGAAGCTTTACTCGAAAGTGGGACCTACGTTCTTCACCTTTTATATAACGGGGGGACCCACAATTTTTTTTTTTAAAATGAAGTGGGGCAGCGGGGATGGAGGGGGGACCAAAGAAGAAGAAGGAAGATTAAAAAATGGAGAAGAAGAAACAGAAAGCCGTATGGAGAAGATGAGTGAGTTTTTAAAAAGGGGTATAGCGCCAGATATTTGGGCGCTATATCTGCAGTGTCAGATTTTGCAGTATAGCGCCCAAATATTGGACGCTATACATTAACGGTACAGTTACCGTTAATGTATAGCGCCTAATATTTGGGCGTTATACATAAAAGTACCGTTAATGTATAGCGCCTAATATTTGGGCGTTATACATAAAAGTGTTCTTCTTTTCTTTCCCCACCTATTTTCATTCTTTGTGCCAAAAATGACATTACTTGGATTTCGGACTTTGTAGTTGTAGCTCTAGGACATGTGCTCTTAGATTGAAAGTAGAAAAATACATACCCAAATTGGTAGGGCAGATATGGAGTCATGATAAAAAAATTAGTTATTGATTGTGACAACAGGAAAAGAATCAATCTTGATTCCACAAAGCTTGAACTAGAAAACCGTGGGTGAGTGGAATTGTTAAATAATCCGAGGGGCAGTAGCCACACAAAAGCTTTTACAATTTAAATTAAGATCATAAGTTTCAAAAATCTTTTTTTTTTTTAAATTTCGTATCGAGTCAAACTATGTCATATAAATTAAAACGGAGGGAGTAGTTCTTTGAAAACCTTTTGATAATATCAAAGCCCCATATTGAGAGTGACATAACATTGTGTTGTGCTTATATAAAGCCCACATCATAAATCAGCAGCAACAGCTGCTGCAAGTACAATGAACTTTTATCACAAGCTGGTAAGAGATAATACTTGTATTGAAGCAACGGCGGTACCAGAATTTTTAATAATAGTATCAAAATATAAAGAATAAATGCACGAAAAAATCAAGGGAAATCAAGACATAATAATATATATATTTAAAAAATTCTATCTAACTACACTATAATTTTTCAAGCGAAGAGGTGTCAGTTGGTTTCCTTGGAATAATTTGGCTCCGCAACTGTATTGAAGGACTATAACCCAAACAACAGAAGGCCCATATATGCCTCATATAGAGTAGCAAAAAATAGTAAATTATTAAGCAGTAAAGAAACAACAAAAGAAAGAGCTCTAAACAATGTGCTAATCCAGAAACGGATTGTTCCAAAAATTTGGTATCGCGCACATTTGGGATACTTACTAGCAACAGGTTTGGTGTCACCTCCCACCAATTCAGTGGCGAAACTAGAAATTTCTCCAAGGGTATTCAAATTTAAAAAAATTAAATTTTTTTACGATAAATAGTGTTCAATATATGTTATATACCTTTAAACAATAATATTTTATCTATATACACAGTACAATTTTTCGACGAATGAAGATTAGTTGACCATCCTTATAACCATATGGCTTCGCCGCTGCACCAATCCTTCAACACACACGCGCGTGCACACACACCTCAGCGAAACAGCAACTAAACTGGATATTCCCTGTCAAGCATATTACTAAAGAGATGTGCAGATTACCCAACTTTGGGGCTGTCTTGAACTAACTGATGTAAATAGTAATTATTACTAAAAGTAGTAAACGCACGTGAGCAATCAGAGACGGATCCAGGATTTGATGATTGCGGGTGTTACTGTATTTAATATAAACTTACCAATAGTCATAGAGATTAAATTTTATTAGGTATACATGCATTTGGCCGGTTCGCTATATTTTAAATTAATTCGGTTTGGTTTGGTTCGGTTCGGTTCAACTCGATCCATTTTGTGTTAATTTGGTTTGTTTAAAAGATCTTTTGGTGCATAAATAAACACGTGATAACGAAACTCAATATATTTGGTCCTTTCAAGAAAAAAATAATATTAACCACATAAAGTGTACGCAATCTTACCAATACCTTAAGAAGGCAGAGAGGTTGTTTTTTCTGATGAATTTGCATCAAGCTGGTACATTAAAAAAATCTATGAAGTAACAGAATCCTATTAATAGTGAAGTATGGAGGACAGATGGTGTACGAACAGCTATTCCCGAGGCGTCAGTGTTAGAATTATTGATGCAAGTTATAATGCAATAACTTCATAGGACTCCTTAGCAACTTGATTATTTCTCAGAGTATTGGATATATATATATATATATATTGCATTTTTTTTATATTCAAGTTTATATCAAAACCATGTGCCCATAGCCCATAATAAGAGCTGACACTGGCTGGAAGTTCAGCTATATAAATATAATCGTTCCTGTACAAACTTCAGGGCAAGATCCAGATCAAGCACCAAGCTTTATCAATATATCTAAACAAAATCTGAGTTCAACCAATATTTACATATCAAGAAGTCATGGGATTTCGTTTGTTACCAATGATTTCCAGTACCAAGCAAATGTACAAACTGCAGTCTGTTCTTACAAGAAATCATTCAGATGTTCCTAAAGGACATTTTGCAGTTTACGTGGGAGATATAGAGAAGAAACGATACGTCGTGCCAATAACATACCTGAACCATCCTTCTTTCCAAAACTTGTTACGCAAAGCAGAAGAAGAGTTTGGATTTCATCATCCATTGGGTGGTCTAACAATACCTTGCAATGAGAATGAGTTTGTTGATGTGACTTGTCGATTGAATTTATGAAATTAATAGCCAAAGTAGCATTCTGATCAGATTAGAGGTTAGAGAGTTTTCTTTTCTTTTTTTTCATCTTGCTAGCTAGGCAACAGTTGTAAATTTATGTACAAAGTTTTCTAGTATACAAATGCAATCTTTGTCATTCTTTGTTATCTTTTGAAACTGGATACCCAAATCCACTAATCCACTGGGCAGTCCGCAATATCCACAAGCACATATTCGTGATCGTAGGTTGTTACTTCAATATATTAATAAATCAACCATCTTTTGGGGCAGTAGAAAATGAGGAAGATAGATCAGTGATTTGCAGTTCTGAAGATAGATACATAGATACATTTGCACATAGTTAAGAGGCTAATGGAAATCCAGTTGGGCGCGCAGCACTGACCTGAACTTATGACACTGGGATTAATTAAATTGTGGTCTCTTAGCTACTAGACTGTCCATTGGCGATGAATCTCCTGTTCAATTGTTCCTGCTTTCTCATGGTACAATAAAGTTTAATATTTCTAAGTGATGTAGCCATGCATGGTTCCAAGACCAAAATATGGCAGCACGGTGCACTAAGCTCCTGTTATGCACGGGGTCCGGAGTGTTAGGACTGAAAAAATCAGGTGTCATGCAGAAGCTAGCAAAGCAAACCTTGAACGATGATAAATCCAACAACAAACAATAAATATACCAAAAGAGACACAAACATTTAACGTGGTTCGGTCAGCTGACCTACGTCCACCGCGGAGATGAGCAATCCACTATAATAAAAGAGAGTACAAAATATCGAGAGAACAACCTCACGAAGAGGCAAGCACAAGTGACACACTAACACTTGTCCCGTAAACTTTTCCCCTAAACACGACTCTCAAACCTCATATGGCTACATTGTGGATGCTACTAAATGAGAAGGAAGGATCCTCAATTTATAGAAGTCCAAACCTTTTCCTACAAGAAAATGGACTAGCCAAATATGAAAGAATTATAATTTCCTTCCCAATTATGGTAAATATGTTGTCCTTTCCTTCCAGAGATAGGAAAACCAAATATGGTAAGAAATTAGGACAACCCCTAACACGGGAAAAGACCGGATCACAAGGATCTATTATACACAACCTTACCCTGCATTTCTGCGCCAGAGGCAACATATGATCCGCTTAAAAGGTTGTGCAAGAGGCAAACTGAGTCAACTATGTGCTATGCCATAAATGTAGTGTTAATTAAAAAATTCTTCTATCTTACAGCAGCAAGTTGGGAAGCAAACAGAGCTTTCTGCCACAATAATGTAAAGCAATTGAGTCCAATGTCATGCTTTGATAGGGTGAAGTTTTGGTTCCACACTGTTGGGATACTACTAAAAATAAATCAAGTAACTCCTCCAACCAATCTCTCTCTATATAAAAATATAAGTCAGACAACTCATTTGCAAAAACCATAAGTCTATCACTTGAAGCTTGTTTTCAATTTCTTTCAGCATTCTTACCAGCTAAAAGTTGAATACAAGTTCATCGACATGAGGATTCATCTCAAGACAAATCTCCTTATTCGGACGAGGTTGCCTATTTTACATTGTCTGACTTGGTTAAAACTCTGCCTATTTTGCTCCGCCGCTACTTAAATCTCTCCTTATTCGGACGAGGTTACCTACAATACCTGCATAGCACTTAGCCGGATTTACTATTTAAGATATCCTGAATGAAACTTAAAAGTTTACTACTAAAATCTTACCGACTGTAAATTCTCGAGACAAACTTACCATTCTCAGAACCCCAGGCAAGTATTAATATTGTTCTTGAGCATATAGTATTAATATTGTTCAAAAACTCCAAGCCAGTACATCAGCAAAAGTCATAGAAGTAACAGAAGCCTATTTATAGTAAAGTAACGTAAGTCCGTTGTACGGCTAGCTATTCCCGATGCATTAGTACTATTATCAGAACAAGCCATGCAATAACTTTACAGGAATGCTGATGTTCATTAGCCACTTGACCACTTCTCACTGATACATTCATAGGGATTATTAAGAAAATACTGCAGTTTTTATTGAGCTTTGTGATCAAAGCCATGTGAGGTGATGACCCCCCCTCAACCACCTAAGACCATAGCTATATAACAGCTGCTGTAATATGCAAGGATATTTATAAATATAACCTTTTCCAGTGCAAACTTCACAAAAAAGTGATCAAACACCAATCTTTAATTACAAATCTAAACAAGTATCATTCAAAACTCTTTCAAGCAGGGGCGGACCCCCTTCGTCGAAAAATTATGTACAATTTGTTATATATTAAGTTTTGAATTCCCTTGACACAATCCAAAAGTGTAGCATAGTGGTCAAGGGGGTTCAAATTCTTCGTAAGGTCATAGGTTCTCAACTCCCACTAGCTATAATGATTTTTAACTTTTTTTCTTTTCGAACCCCTTCGCGAAGATTCTGCCTTCAAGCACTATACTTACATATTAAGTAGCAATGGGATGTCCTTTTTAACCAATGATTTCCAGAGCCTGTTCTTACAACGAATCAATCAGATGTTCCTAAAGTACAAAGCAAATCTTTATTACTTTATACAAGATTAAATGCCTGAATAACATGTCTGTAAAGTCAGATGTGGACAGTTAACAAAAAAGAAACCCACAGGAATGACAACTTGTATCAATGATGGATATTGGATGAATATAACAACCTGCACCAAAATAATACCCGGATAAATTAAAATGACCTCATAATCACAGGTAGTAGTACCTATAGGACAAGTGCTCTTCAGAAGACATGCGTAGAAAAGGACATATCCAAACTGGTAGGACAAATATATCAGGATGAGCAACTAATTATTCATTGGGGCAGCACGAAATAAACCAATCCTAATTGAATTATATTGAGGGCCAAAAACAGATACTGTTTCACTACGCCAAATTCAAATAGAAAACTGTGGGTGAGTGGAATTGTGAAAATAGTCGAGGGACACTGCTAGCGTCGTTACCAATATATATTCTGAAGCATTATTCCAGTGACAGTACAAATTAATACAATGATTTTATAGCGTGTTTTAGACCACAAGTTTCAAAAACTTATCTTTCCTCGTTAAACTTCATGCTCGTCAAAGTGCATCAGATAAAATGAGACAAAGAGAGTAACTTTTAATTAGCTTTTAGTGACCTAATAATGTAAAGAACTTTCTTATAATTATATAGAAGTTATATCCTTCTCAAAATCGAAGAAATTACACCAAAATATCTATAAACAAACCTAAACACCATTGTGGATAAATACATTTCCCAGTTTTGAGTAATGGATTTGAAGCTCGCGTCTTTCTGTCCGCGTGCAGTGCATTTTTTTTTAAAAAGTGCAAGTGTGGAACTAATCACATGATTTGCCACAATATTTCCGTTGTACGATTCCCCTTATATTTGTGGCCTTATCAAGATTGAAATTATAGCACCTCAATATGTAGGTACTTGCATAAGGACAAATGAAGCCTTTTAAACCTTGTTAGAGTGAATGCATTACCTTTTACTCCGTTCGTGAACCTGTTCGACTGGACACGGAATTTAAGAAAAAATAAAGATTTTTGAAATTTGTGGTCCTAAATAAGTCAAAAGGGGGTCCAGAGTATTTGTGTGATTATAAAAGCTTATCATTAAAGGTAGAATTAGATGTGTAAGCTAAATTGTTTCCAAATTTTAAAAGGGGTCATACTTTTTGCTACAGACTGTGAAAATTAGTTAGTTAGTTAACATTGTAATAGTGTTAAGCTTGAGTTAGTTATAGTTAGTTAGTGGTTAGTAGTAACTATAGTTAGGTTGTTAGAACTAGAGTTAGTCGACACAACTATAGTTAATTTACGCATATATATATATATCCTTGTATCTTTCATTTTCATTTCAATAATACAATACACAGATTCATTTTTCTCTCATCCTCTCCCCTGTAACCGTCTTCTTCCCTTCTTCACCATTAGCCATGGTAGAGTTTGGTGTGAGCTTGCATGGATGAATCCGATTTGTATTTTGTGATTATCGAGCTCACATGGTATCAGAGCAGTGAAAAATTCTAAGTTTCTGCAAATTATACTTCGATAATCAGTAACTTCTCAGTCATCTTCATCATGAAGCTCAATCAGTGACTATCAATGGCGACTCACTTCGATCACACGCATCCTCTGTTCGTACATCCTTCAGATACTCCTAGTTCGATTTTGATTCCAGTAAAGCTCACAGGATCAGAAAACTATGGTTTATGGCGTCGATAAATGCGAATTGCACTACAAGCTAAGAGGAAGCTAGGGTTTGTGCTAGGGACATGCAAACAGAACTCATTCGAGCTAGCATTACATGAAGATTGGGAAACATGCAATGCTATTATCCTGTCCTGGATCATGAACACAGTCTCTCCAGAATTGCTTAGCGGAATTGTGTATACATCTGACGCACATTTAGTCTGGGAGGATTTGAGAGAGAGATTTGACAAAGTGAATCGTGTGAGAATTTTTCAATTGCATAGGGAGATAGCCACCATTTCACAGGGAATAGATTCTGTATCTGTGTACTTCACAAAGCTCAAGGAGTTATGGGCTGAGTATGATGCAGTGGTGCCTATTCCTAATTCGAAGGAATATGTCGAGCACCTTCAACAGCAAAGGTTGATGCAGTTTTTAAGTGGACTGAATGAGACTTATGACCAAGCAAGACGACATATTCTGATGAAGACTATAGAGCCAACTTTGAATCAAGCCTATGCCTTGATAATTGAAGATGAAAGTCAGAATTCTAACTCGACTGCAGGAAATAAAGGAGATCCTATTGCTATGAAAGCAGTTAAGGGACAAACAACGATGCAAGTTAACAGGTATAAAGGGAAGAAGCCATTCATGAAGTGTGAATACTGCAATAAGCCAGGTCATTCTAAGGAGAACTGCTACAAACTTGTTGGATATCCAAATGAGTTCAAAAATAGGAANAGAAGCCATTCATGAAGTGTGAATACTGCAATAAGCCAGGTCATTCTAAGGAGAACTGCTACAAACCTGTTGGATATCCAAATGAGTTCAAAAAATAGGAAAACATATGCAGCCAACATAACTACTGGAGCATTTGGAAATGATAAACCAATGCAGGAAGGTGAAGAGAAAGGCAAAAATGGTGCACTGAAGGCAGGGTCATACTTCACTGAAGATCAGTACAGGCAGATTCTGAACATGTTGAACAAATACACTGAATGTCAAGCCAACACAACAGGTATGGCTACCTCCTTAATGGAAAACTTACCTGGTACAACGTGGATTATTGATTCTGGAGCAACACATCATATTGCTGGTGAATTAGAGGAGTTAATAACCAAATATAAAGTCAATATATATAGAAATGAACAAGTTCATTTACCCACAGGAGAAAAAGCTAGTGTTTCACACATTGGTAAAGCAATCATTCTCGATAAACTGGAATTGAATGATGTACTGTTTGTACCTGAGTTCAAGTTCAACCTTCTGTCAGTTTCTAAACTAACTAGGCAATTGTTGTGCTCAGTGAATTTCTTTCCTGATTTCTGCCTTTTCCAGGACTTTTACAATGGCAAGGTGAGGGGGATTGGTAAGGAAAAAGGTGGGTTGTACATATTGAAGAAATGATTCAAAGGAGATTTGGACAAATTCATCAAGGGAATAAGACAGTTTGCATCCACAAGCACAAGGAAGGATGAGGAAGATGGAGCACTTTGGCACAGAAGATTAGTCCATGCTTTAGTTAGTACTATGAAGAACATAGATTTCTTTCATAATAAAGTTGTAGACATAACAGTAAACAATGACTGTCATATATGTCCTCTTGCTAAGCAAAGTAAATTAGTGTTTCCTAGAAGTTTAACTACAAGTGAGAAACCTCTTTCTCTCTTGCATTTGGATGTTTGGGGACCATATAAATACCCAACTCATGATAGGAAACATTTTTTCCTGACTATTGTGGATGATAATACGAGATACACTTGGATACATTTGCTTCAATTGAAGAGTGATGTTGTTGTGATGCTTAGAAAGTTTCTGCCTATATCGCAAACACAGTTTCAATCTAAGGTAAAATTGATTAGAACAGACAATGGAACAAAATTCTTTAATAAACACATGACAAAATTGATTAATTCTTATGGGATTATTCATCAAAGCAGTTGTGTATACACTCCACAACAAAATGGAGTGGTGGGGAGGAAGCATAGACATATCCTAGACATAGCAAGAGCAATAAAATTTCAAGCTAATACTCCTACAACATTCTGGGGTGAATGTGTTAATACAGCAGTGTATGTGATAAACAGGTTGCCTACTGCCTTGCTCAAAGGAAAATCTCCATATGAGGTTCTACATAAGAATCCACCTAGCTTGAGTCATTTGAGAGTGTTTGTATGCCTTTGCTATGCTACTAACATGACCAAAGAAGACAAGTTTTCCCCCAGAGCAAGAGCAGCCATACTTTTTGGATATGCAAAAACACAGAAGGGATACAAACTGATGGATTTATCTACTAACTGTTTCTTTGTCTGCAGAGATGTAATGTTCAAGGAGCATATATTTCCATTTGCTAAGTCAATCTCTCAAGTTCCAATTACAGGGGAGCACACAATAATAGAGATGTTGAATTGCAGAAGACAACAACTCAGATATGTCTGAAGCAAGAGTTGGTGAATCTAGTTCAGATGTTGCAAGGATATTAGCACCAGCATAACAACAATCTATATTGCACAATGATGTCATTGTCTCACCAGTTGTAGAGAACGCAATGAAATAAAGAGATCAAAAAGAACCTCAAAGGAGCCTTTATGGTTGCACGACTATGTAACCACAAAAAGAAGTCAGGGATCCTCTTATCCATTATCTAACTACTTGTCTTATGACAAATTGAAGGATAAATGTAGACGTTTTCTATCCAACATTTCTGAAATGACTGAGCCAAAGAATTTTGTCGAGGCTTCAAAGGACAGAAAGTGGATTGAAGCTATGGAAATGGAGATTAAGGCACTAGAAGACAACAAGACTTGGGATGTTGTTGATTTGCCAAAAGGAAAGAAGGACATTGGGTCAAAGTGGGTATATAAGATCAAGTACAAAGCTAATGGAGAAGTAGAAAGGTTTAAGGCAAGATTAGTTGCTAAGGGATACAGTCAAAGGGAAGGTTTAGACTACAATGAAACCTTCTCACCAGTTGCAAAAATGGTTACTGTGAGATCTGTTATTGCACTTGCTGCATCCAGGGGATGGAATATTTCACAAATGGATGTGTACAATGCTTTCCTACAAGGTGATTTGTATGAGGAAGTGTACATGGAGCTCCCTCAAGGTTTTAGAAAGCAGGGGGAGACAAAGGTTTGCAGGCTATTGAAATCACTATATGGCCTAAAACAAGCTTCAAGGAAATGGAATATCAAGCTAAGTGAGGCCCTCATAGCTGCAGGATATGTTCAGAGCCTTTATGACTACTCCTTATTTACCAAGAGAAATGGTGAACACTTTGTAGCAGTGCTAATATATGTAGACGACTTGTTGATAACTGGAAACAGCACACAGTTCATCAATGAGACCAAAGAGGTGCTTCATCAACAATTTAAAGTCAAGGATCTTGGTGATCTTAAGTACTTTCTGGGAATTGAAGTGTTAAGGTCCAAGGATGGAATACGTTTGAACCAAAGAAAGAATTGTCTCCAATTGATTTCGGACCTTGGCCTAGGAGGTTCCAAACCTATTCTGACCCCAATTGATCTCAATCAAAAGTTCACTTCTGCAGAATTTGATAGGCACACTGGTGTTACGAATTACGAAATACTTTCTGATGCAACTGAGTATCAACGACTAATTGGTAGGCTGATATATCTCACCAGCACCAGGCCAGACATTGTGTTTGCAGTCCAGACTCTTAGTCAATTCATGAAAGAACCCAAAAAGTCTCATTGGGATGCAGCTATGAGAGTTGCCAAATATCTCAAACACGAGTCAGGGATGGGAATTCTTCTAGGCAAGTCTAATGAAGATAGCTTAACTTGCTTCTGTGATGCTGACTGGGCTAGTTGTCCAAACACACGCAGGTCTGTTACATGATACTTGATCAAATTTGGTGACTCCCTCATCTCTTGAAAATCAGAGAAACAACATACAATATCAAGAAGCTCTGCAGAGGCAGAATACAGAAGTTTGGTAGCAGAGACAGCAGAGGTCATATGGTTATTGGGGTTGTTTGCTGAGTTAGGTGTGACTATCAAACAACCAGTGCAAATCTACTGTGATAGTAAATCACCTTTACAAATAGCTGCTAAGCCTATCTTCCACGAACGTACCAAACATATAGAGATCGATTGTCATTTTGTACGTGATAGAATTAAACAAGGTCTGCTCGTGCCTCTCTTCATAAGGACCAAGGATCAACAAGCTGACTTGCTAACAAAAGGACTTGGCCATTCACAACATGCCTTTCTTTTAGGCAAGCTTGGAGTGCTTAACATCCTGCACCCTCCAGCTTGAGGGGGAGTGTGAAGATTAGTTAGTTAGTTAGTTAACATTGTAATAGTGTTAAGCTTGAGTTAGTTATAGTTAGTTAGTGGTTAGTAGTAACTATAGTTAGGTTGTTAGAACTAGAGTTAGTTGACACAACTATAGTTAATTTACACATATATATATCCTTGTATCTTTCATTTTCATTTCAATAATACAATACACAGATTCATTTTTCTCTATCCTCTCCCATGTAACCGTCTTCTTCCCTTCTTCACCATTAGCCATGGCAGAGTTTGGTGTGAGCTTGCATGGATGAATCCGATTTGTATTTTGTGATTATCGAGCTCACACAGACCAACAAGGTAATAGGTCTAAAAGGGGTCCAAAGTATTGCTTTTTTCTTTTCTTCACAGCTATGTGTCTGAGCTAAGCCATGTGACCAATCGTAACCAAAGTTCCAATCCTTTTAACTCTCTCCTATTTTATGTGATACATTTTTTTTAAGCTTGTCGGAATAAAACATTTTTCTTTTTGGAAACTTTAACCACCTCTCATTTTAAAGGCTAATCTTGGTATTATTTATATAGTTGACTTACACGTCAAAAGTGTTTTAATTTTTTAAATTCAGTGCCCAATCAAATACCTTCACATAAAATGAGACAGACGGAATACAAATATGATGAAGAGTTTAAGCCATCAAAACTAAGTTCACACTTACATTGAACGGCGAAAGCTCAGACAGTAACCAAGAGTTCAAGTGGTGTTCGACACCATCTCCAGATGAAAACTACAGTTGACACACGATGGAACTATATGCAAGCAGCTATATAAATATAACCTTTTCCTGTGAAAACTTCACAACAAATTCCAGATCAAACACAAATCTTTATCAATCTAAACAAGTCCTACTTCAACCACAATTTTATCAAACACTCAATACTTGACATATCAAGAAGTCATGGGATTTCGTTTGTTACCTATGATTTCCGGTGCCAATCAAATCTACAAATTGCAGTCTGTTCTTAAAATGAATCATTCAGATGTTCGAAAGGGACATTTTGCAGTTTATGTGGGAGATATAGAGAAGAAACGATACGTTGTGCCAATAACATATATACCTGAATCATCCTTCTTTCCAGAACTATGCGGAAAAAGCAGAAGAAGAGTTTGGATTTCCTCATCCAACGAATGGTCTAACAATACCTTGCAATGAGAATGATTTTGTTGATGTGACTTCTCGATTGAATTTATGAAATGAAGAGCCAATATTGAAGTAGCATTCTGAGCTTCAAATTAGAGCTAGCTTAGAATTTTCAGTTTTTGTTTTTCCACTTGCTAGGAAAGAGTTGTAAACTTTGTGAACAACTATTTTTTGACCACACCCAAATTCTATACTATTTTTTGCTATAAATATT
>ML324245.1:814-174378 GCA_005239505.1 Nicotiana paniculata
GATTAATTAAGCTATAAGAAGTATCCGAGAAAGAATTCACCAACGGGGGAAACCATTACCTTAGACCTTTAATATTATTGTTTACATTAAATTGTTAGATTAATTACTGGTTGATTATTTTGTGAGTAGAATTAGTTAAACAACACAACTTGATATTCAAAAGTCTTGAGAAACTTGATCAAACACGAGTTTAGTATTTCATAGACTCAATTGATACGTTCAATTCTCTGTGGGATCGACTCTGGGAACAATACCCCAGATTATATTTGCAACGCCCGCTTAGTCTTCTACAAGACATAGTTGAGCGTGATCAGAGGCTTATGCCTTTATTTCCTTCCTACTCAATCTTATGCGACATGGAGTGCTTATTATAATTGGGCACCGAGGAGTTGTAGGGGTAATACAGATGTGGTGCATGATGTTTTTTCTTGCGTATTCGGGTAGGCTATTATCGTCGCCTTCTGGAAGGATGTTCTGTCGTTTTAGCTCAGTATCTATATTTCCGATGGTTTTGAGTCTATGCACAGATTTCTATGATGTTCATGTGTTGTTATCGCATGGTGGTGGTGTAATAGTAGGGTGCTTGTTTATGTGTCAAGGCAATGGATTACTGGAAAGGAGGATTTTTCAGTGCATGATTTATGGGTTCAACATTTAATTCTAGCAGAGGAAAAGAAACCGGACTATAGATGTCCAAGTTTTAGTTGATGAAGTAACGAGACTTGATATTTTCGAGCGCAGTGTAATTCTCATTTGTGATATGGTGTCATCGTCCTTGTTCGAACACATTAGGGTTCCCCGGTGTTATGGTCTTCATTGATTTGCTTTCGAGGTAGGGTATGATGAAATGGTGCTTGAGGAGCGGTTATTAGAGATAGCGGTGTGTAGCGGTTCAGAATCGAATCGGTGTTTCTAATCTCGATGGCTCGAGAAAGATGATCTTCGAGGAGGTTTAGAGCTAGTAGCAATTTATCAGTTCAGGTGCTATAGAGATGGATTTTGATTTAAGGCAGCAATTGGGCAGTGAAGGAGGAGGTATGACATGGAGGGAGGGGTCTCGAGGTGTTTGAATTGTTAGCAAGGCAAATGTTAACATCAGAGGTTGAGAATTTGCTTAAGGAGATGGTTTGACCGAAGTCGGAGTGGCAGAGTAGCGTATTGATTCTTGTGTAGGATGGCCACGTACCTTGAGGATGTTTAGAGTGATTTGGGAGTCATGGTGGAACGTGACTAGGCATACAAACTTAATTTGGAATGGTGGTTACTTTACAGAGGAAGATTGAATATGGCAGGAATGAGTTTTCTTGAAATAAAAAGGGGTGTGAAAACATGATTATCATTTTGGATGCCACGTGACTTTGAGTATCAAACTTCCAGTTGATGTTAATGGGTAATGATTATAATCTTACAGCTGGTGGACGAGCACGAGATCAAGAAGGTTTACTGAATTTGTGGTAGTTGTACCCAGTGCAACGTCGTTGGAAGATGTCGGCATGGAATTCCACATGTGGGTTATCTCCTGTGATCAGGTTAGCGGTTGCATGATGCTGATGAAGTTTCTGCGAAGAGTTTTACTTACTACGGGTAGGAGATCGAGTGTGCAATCGTGGTTGGTAATTCAGAATGTTTTATGAAAAGCTTAACGAAATATTTTGAGAAATTTGGCGGGTTAATGGTGCGAGATCATGGTAATTGAGAAGGAGGAATTGTTGTGGGCTCTACATTATGTGATGGTAGCTTAAAGCTGAGTGGGGGATCCCACCGCTTACAATTGGATCGCGTGATTGTCTACTTGGGCGGTTTATTGTGATTGGTGCATTGTTGGATCATTCATGACTAAGAAAAGAAAACACCAGGGGTAATTCGAGCAAAGAACTTTGATGAATATGTGCTATATTTCGCCTTATCGATTCATGTGCAAGTTTTGGGAACTCAGAGTTTATACTTCTTGTGGATGTGATGTACAAGGAAAAATATTTTATCCGAATTCTTCTTTGGGAGTGTTCAGGTGCTGACAGTGCACTAGAGTTTGGTTTTATATTCGGGACCAAGTAAGGGTAGGTGATTCTCAACAGTGGTTCAATTTCGCAGAAGGTCTTTCAGAATTGGTGTACCAGTTCGGGATGCTATTTTGTGCATGAGGAGGGTAGGAGATGGTTCACGGGTTGACGATGTGATCTCATGATTTGGGTCACTCGGGGGGGGGGGGGGGGGGGTTTTTGTTTTTTNGGGGGGGGGGGGGAGTGTTGTTGATTTTTGTTATTTTCTTCAATGGAGCTATTATTATTTCTAAGGCAAGTCAAGAGTAAATTGAAGGAAGTAGTGGGGTCAGTTGGTAATGGTTTGAATCAGCGTGATTGAGGCAATGATCAATTCCTTCGGCATGCGGAGTTATACATGTGGTTTCTGATTGTACATGCGGGCTTCACAGGTGCCATAACTTGATTTATTTGGGAGGTATTTGAGTCATGTGGACCTATTGTGTAAACGGATTCCGGAAGAGTTACAGCGGTCTAGACCACGACTTGAGGTTTCTATATTTGCGGTTTGGGAATTCAGTTGCGTGTTGCAATAGCTCTTCCGAAGTAAGTTAAGTTAAAGGAATATAACCAATAAAGTGTTTATTCTACCAGTAGTTCAGGGGTTATGGTGAATTATTTTACTCTCGCATAGCGGCATGATAGGTGCAATGAGTGGCATGAGATTGGAAGTTGAGTATCAAGGTTGCGGTTCAGTGTTGATAAGAATTTCACGAGCTCGGATGAGCAGGGATGAATTCAGATGTTTAGAGTGAGATGGAGTTATCTTAGTGTCTCCTTAGAATAGTGTTTTGTGGAAGTGGCATTGTGAATTTATTAGCGGATTGTGATTTGCCTTATAGAATTAGTATGGTTGGTGATATGAAGGCGAAAATTTTTCTACCTGGTGCGGAAGGTTGTGGGAACGTGCCCCACGAGAAAATCTTATCGGTGTGGCATGCTCTTCATTTGATTGTGAATTATTAAAACCAAGTATGGAGATTATGGTAATATCGCAAATATAAGAGTTTATGCCTGAGATGCATTCTATTCCATGGGTTGTGGAATGTGTGAGTTTGTTCTGGATTATACATATGTTATTATGTGTCATGGAAAAGGTTATTGTGGATTCCTTAAAGGTTATTAGCCCAGTATGGGATGATCAGAATCGGCTTGAGGTCCATTGATGGGTCTAATTTGAATGTGTGCTCGACATTAGACCGGATGTGTTCATTCAGCATAGCGTTGCTTATGAGGAGTCTTTGGACGTTGGATGTTATTCCTGTCGTCAGCTATTCCATGTAATACTTTGTTGTGCCATGTGGGTTATGAGATGGCTTTATAATTCGCACATGTGTTATGATCCCGTGTAGCTTGTGGTGTTATATGAGCAGGATGTCTCTCAAGATGTAGCTCATTTATCGCACCTTGGTTGTGCATGGGTTTTGTAGCGTATGGCACTATCTGTCTCCCTAGGGTTGCATTCTTGCACTTGGCGTGCTTGTGGTCGATATTCGGGTATTGCGTGGGCATAAGCATTATGGCTTGATGGGTATTTTCTTATTTATTACTATGTATGGATCGGCTGGCATGCCTCCACGGGTATGTTTTTTGGATCGGGTTGCACGCTGCTATGGTATCATGTATAGATCGGGTTTCACGTCACAACATTGAGATGTTGAGTACGGTTCTCTAAATCGATTCTTGTGTATTTTGTTCTCATTCTCTGAGAAGGGTTCATAGCATCTATTCGACCGTTTTATCCTTTACGCGGGCTGGGTAGGTCTTTTCTAAAGTTTGTTTTTCCTTATGTATCACATTCGAGTTTGTAGCTTGTTGGCGCATAATTGGCGTCATATGAGATTTTTTGCAGTGTTTGAGATGACTTATTGCCTGAGCAACTTGTACTGGGTGAGATGAGGTTGTTGGACTGGGATCAGTACGATAGGAGTTATGTAAGATATATTAAAGAGCAAATATCGTTATTCAGTTCAAAATGAGGTAATGGTTCTTGTCAGGTTGGGTTGACTGCATGATTTATTGATTTGGCAGGTGGTAACGAGTTTCTACACATCTCTTTCTTCGTGGTAGTATTGTGAGAGTTTGGACATGGTTTATACATGTGATTGGGTGTATTACGGGCATCAAATTCGTTAAAAGTGCAGCTATTGTGGTCGAAGGGTGTTATTATGGGCAAACGACTTGTGTGGTGCATTGTGTGATGCCAGCCTGGGTGCATGATCATGTGTGGGTTCAGTGAGTGGAGATTGATACGGTGTTTGTATGTTAGAATAAGGTCTTGCAGATAAATTCTGAGGTAGGAATTTGCTCTAAGACCTATTGACTAAATAAAAGTGAGGATCTTGAGTTTGGCTCGAGCTAATATGCTCAACTGAGTTGTGGTAGCAAGGGAAGGTGCACGAGGTGTTAAATTGTGATTTTGGACAACTCTGGAGCAGTTCTTGGCACATTCTAGGACGAACGTATGTTTAAGTGGGGGAGAATGTAATGACCCGACAGGTAATTTTGAGCTCTAGCGCATCATTTAGCGGTTTAAGGCCTTGAGTAGCTTCACTTCATGTCGTATGACTTGTACATGTGGTCAGAATTGAATTTTGGGAGGTTCGTAATTGATCTGGAAAGAAAATTCTAAATTCGGAAGCTTTAAGTTCGAAGAATTAACTAAGCTTTGACTTTTGAATAAATGACCTCGGAGTCGCGATTTGAAGATTCTAGTAGGTTCCTATGATGATTTTGCACTTGGGCGTATGTTCGGGTTGAGTATCGGGTGGCCCAGGAGAATTTTGACGTTTACTGTAGAAAGTTAGCATTTTTGAAAGTTTTAGAATTTCATAAGTTTTTGTTTGAAGTGGATTTTGATGTTATCGATGCCTGTTTGGGGTTTCGAGCCTTGAAATAGGATCGTATCGTGATTTGTGACTTGGACGCAAAGTTTGGCATCATTCCGGAATTTTTTGATATGGTGCGGACACATTCTTCAAAGTTTGGAAGTTTGAAAGTTTAAAGAAGGACTTCGATCGTCGATTCATAGTTTCAATGTTGTTTGGCATGGTTTGAGGCCTCGATTAAGTTCGTAATGTGTTTTAGGATGCATTGGTATATTTGGTCAAGGTCCCGAAGGCCTCAGGTGGATTTCAGATGGTTAACGGATCGGATTTTGGACTTAAGGAAAAGCTGGAGAATTTTGGTTGCTAGTGCAACCGCTTCTGCAGAAGCTGGGTCGCAGAAGCAAGAATCGCCTCGCAAAAGCGAGGAAGGTTGGCTGGGGAAGGCTTCGCATAGGCGGAAAATGGAATGCTTCTGCGGCTTCGCAGAAGCGACAGAGTAGTCATATAAGCGAGTTAGAGTGAATAGGCGACTATAGCTTCACACCTGCGCAGAAGCGGGGAGGAGTTCCCAGGTGCGATGGGCTGCTAACCAGTGGACATCGCAGATGCGCATTTGTGGTTGCAGAAGCGACGTCGCAGATGCGAGGATCGTGTCCGCAGAATCGAGGATCGTCATTTTCGTTTGGATTTTGGAGCTTGATTATTTGGGCGATTTTGAGGAATTTTCATCACAAAACACAAGGTAAGTAATTTCCCACTTGTTGTAAGCTAAATGTATGGTTTACATGTGGATTTAAGGAGGAAAATTTAGGAAAATTGTGGGATTTGGTAGGAAACCTAGAATTGTTAATTTTTAATTTTGACCACGAAATTGGAAATAACATATTAATAAATTATATATTTGAGTTCGTACTGTTATGGGTAGAGTTTATCTTCAAATATTTTCGGAATCTGAACATGTGGGCCCGAGGATTGACTTTGTTAGATCTTTGAACAACGTTGAGAATCATTATAAATTGTTAAGTTATACGTATTGTTTTGATTGGTTTTCACGTTGTTTGACTAGTTTTTGAATGATGACCATCGGTTCGAAGTGGTAGAAAGACATAGGAGTCGGTTATGGAACTTCAGAGCGAGGTAAGTTTCCTGTCTAACTCTGTGAGGGGGAAACTACCCCTAGGTGATGTATTTTATATGTGCTACTTGTTGCGGGGGCTACGTACGCATGAGGTGACGAGAGTCCGCACGTAGCTAAATTCAGGTTATTGCCCGGGTAGACTTAGGTTCACAACATGCTATAATTGTACTATAGGGGTTATCTTTGCTCGTTTAATTCATTTATTTGGCGTTACGACCTGAGACTAGAGTTGCATAGAGTGATAGACTTGCTATTGTAGAGATTTGACGGGTTTCATGATTAGCCGGGGAACAATTGTACTCTTACAAATATCTCCAGCGCTATGCGTTTCATCAAAAAGCTTTTCTTAAAATTCATAACTCACACGTTTATTGGTGAGTAGAGTCAAGGACCCGTTAAAGCTTCTTATTCTAATGGGATCGAGTCGTTCGCCTCGACAGTATTATGTACCACACCTTCATGGGATCCAGTCATTCACCTTTTTGTGTCGTTCGACCCTCAATAGTGCACACAATATGATGGAATCGTGCGTAATATTTTTCAAGAAGCCAGTGTATCTGTGAGTCTTTCCTAGTTTGAATGTGACGACCTATTTGGTGAGGTCCATTATATATGCACTCCGGTTGAGGAGGTAACTTCCAATTGAGAGCTTGAGATTATTTTTGAGAGGCGGGTTGTACCACTTATTTATACTTATTTATTTCGTTTATTTACTCTGCCTCAGCCCTCATGTCTGTTTACTTCCTACTGTATTTGATTGATTGGACCACTAGTATGTGTCGATGTCGATCCATCATCACTACTTCTATGGGGTTAGTCTAGATACTTACTGGGTATGTGTTGATTTACGTACTCATGTTGCACTTGTTACACTTATTGTGCAGGTCTATATATGTTTTTGGTGGCCCTCTAGGTGCAGATGTGCTGCTATTGCGGGGACTTTATGATGAGTTGCATTTTATGTTACGATCCGCATCATACAGCGTCTCCATCAGAATTATTTATATTCTCCTGCCTAACTTGTATTCCAGACGGATATTGTATTTTTATTGTACTCCTCAGTAGATGCTCATGCACTTGTGACTCCGGGTTATGGAGTTTCCTACTGATTGTTCATTATTGTAATTCAAGTAAATATTATCATTTTAAATTGTAATTCTATTTTATACTATTTAATTAATGGAAATTATGATTTCTAAAGTTATAAAAGAGTAATTAAGTTGATCAATCACCATTGGCTTGTCTGACAGCGGCGTTAGGCGCCATCACAATCTATAGTGGATTTTGGGTCGCAACACGAACAAACGTACAAAGTTAGGAATTTCTCTATTCTTGGAGGGAGGATAGTGTTGGTATAATGACGAGCCAACAACAAGGGCATAATAAGGTGCCACATACAAATTATAAATGATAATGTTAAACCATAAACTAATTAACTTATATTTTATAGGTTCAATATATTTAGTATTTAATTGCTTGTATAAGGAAAATGATAACTATGTAGCAGATGCATAGAGTGAAAGAGATTATAGTGACTATGATGATAACACTAATGATTCATGCAATGAATCACCCTTTACGCATGACGAAAATGATGACCATGAGGAGGAACTAGCGTTGACAATGGAGTGTAATGCCACCACAGAGCTGGTAGTGGCTACACACAAATGTGGCATATGGGCACTTGTAGTGTGAGTTGTTATTGTGTTGTGATATTGATGCATATAAGGTGGTATAAGGATATGTGTTAATATGTATGTGGCATCATACAGTGGGATTTATGTGTGTGTTGCTAGTAAGAAAATTACTTGAAGCCACGCGGCAACATAAGGTGGCTAAAGTGCGTGTAGCTATTTTAGGAAAAATAGTTTCAAAAATCTCTAAATATAAGGCTCACGCGGCGGTATCAGGAAAGATTGTGATTGAATTTTTGAAGAGTGAATACGAGGCGATACCTCGGTTGTGATTCTTGTTGTGCATATCATATTGAAAAGAGTTTTCGGTTGAACAATTCTTGTTGCTTTTGTTCTTCCTTGTCTTATTAGTTTGTCCGTATTTGACTATTTTTGGTTCTCATTATTTTCTTCCTTCTTGTTATTTTTATGCTTATAATTCTTTCATTAGCTTACATTATCAAATTGCTTCATTATCATTCATTTCTCTGCTTTCGTTACTTCTCGTTATTATATTTTGTTTCGTTTATCATGTCTTAGTAGGTGTCTTGACCTGGCCTCATCACTACTCTACCGAGGTTAGGTTTGATACTTATTGGGTACAATTGTGGTATACTCGTACTATACTTCTGCATATTTTTGTGCAGATCCAGGTACGTTTACCCGTGTTAGACGTTAGAGGTTGATTGACTAGATGCTTTTGGAGACTTCAAGATATACTTGTGCAACGGCCTCGGAGTCACCTTCTATTCGTAGATATTCTACGGTTTATTTCTTTCCAAAATAGTGTTGTATTACGAGACTATTAGTACATTCTTGTAGAGCTTATGGCTCTGTTCCACCAGGTTTTGGGGAATTATTGTTAGCTTTACTATTTAGTAATTAAAATATTTTATTTACCAAGTATACGTTTTACACGCTATCAAAAATGAGACTAGATTTCTATCAAAACTCCTGTTGGACATGAATCCCCAGCCGGGAGATAGCTAGCCTTGCTACAATCCCTCTCCTACTGCTTTTTTCACCTAAACTATATCAGGGTACCAGTTCAGTGCAATCATGCATCTATCTAACCTAGGAAACATCTTGGCTCTAATATGTATTTCTTGAATGATTAGTCTGAGGATAGAATTAGTAGATCTCCTTTTCTTCTAGAAGATAACATTGTTCCTCTCTTGCCAAATATGATAGACTGCTGCTGCTAATGCCATTGTGCATACTACTGCTCCTCCACTTTTACCTTTAGCCACATTTTCTATCCATTTAAGCTCCTTCTGGCAATCTTTCTTTGTTCTCTGAATGCCTTGCTAGTGTAGAAGTTGCTGCCATATAATTGCTGATACTTCATAGCCAAAGAATAAGTGTTGTAAAGTTTCATTTTCTCTTTGACAGAGTGAGCATGTTTTGTCTGCAATGATCCCCCATCTTTCTAGCCTTTCTTTGTAGATAACCTATCTTGTATTCCCAGCCTTAGTATAAATATCCACTTTGGAAGTCCATGGTTATAACACACTAGTTTTCTCCATGACACCTTCAGAAATTCCCCTTGCATAGCTTTGTACATGTGCCTCACGGAGAATCTCTCCATCTTGTTCACCTCCTCTTCTGTATATCCATCAACCTCAAAGTATCTTCTTGGCTTGAATATCTTTTGAATAACCCACGACACACTTTTTGGTTTTGTGTTCCATATAGTGTTCCCCTTTATGTAATATGCATGAATCCACTGGACCCACAACTTTTCCTTCTTTGTACAAATGTTCCATAAGAGCTTGCAAATATCTGATTTATTCAACAACTCCATATTGATGAAGTTTATCCCTCCTGCTACCGTTGGAGCACACAATTTATCCCAGGCAATCAATGCCTTTTCGGTAGTTTCAGCAGTCCCCGACCATAAGAATATCCTGCATATTGTTTTTATAAACTGGATAATTTTCTTTGGAAGAATAAATATCTGAGCCCAAAATATTTGAATTGCAACTAGAACACTCTTGATTAGTATTGCTCTGCCTTCATATGACAAAAACTTTGTTGTCCAACATTGGATCCTACTTAACATTCTATCAATTTAGAGTTCACATTACATAGCTGATAGCCTCTTTGTGCTCAAAGGGACACCCAGGTACCTGAAAGGTAGTTCTCCTTTAGTGTATCCTAGCATGTCTATAATATGTTGTTGTGTCATGTTGTTCACTCCTCCAAAGTAAATACAACTTTTATTTGGATTTGCAATTAGTCCTGATGCTGCAGAGAATACTTGAAACTGTTGATGAAGAATCTTAACTGATTGTATGTCTCCTCGAAAAAACATAAGTAGATCATCGGCAAATCCCAATTGTACTAGGTTGACTTTAGTACATTTTGGGTGGAATTTAAATTTCTTGTTCTCCTTCAGTGACTTTAGTAGTCTGCACATATACTCCATGGTCATCACAAATAATACTGGTGATAAGGCATCCCCCTGTCTAAGTCTTTTCCTTGCCTCAAATGGTTTAGTTGGCTTGCCATTAATTATAACATAGTAGGCAACTGTACTAATACACATCATTATCCACTTCACAAATTGTTTAGGGAATCCCAGCAGTTTCATCACTTACTCAATGTATACCCATTCCACAGAATCATAAGCTTTCTGCATATCGATCTTGAGCATACACCTTGGCGATATGTTCTTACTCCCATAGCCTTTAACCAATTCATGACTCATAATGATGTAATCAATAATCATTCTACCTGGAACAAAAGCCGTTTGGCAATTATCTATTAGGTCTGACATAACTTCCTATAATCTTGCTGTTAGGACTTTTGATATTATCTTGTAAAGCACTGTGCAACAAGATATAGGCCTGAACTCCTTGATGCTAGTTGGGTTCTTGACTTTTGCTATCAAGGTAATAGTGGTGCAGTTAATGACTTTACACATTTCTGCACTTTCAAAGAACTCCATTACTGCTGCAGTAACCTCATCACCCAGTATATGCCATGTCTTCTTGAAGAAATAGGAGTTATATACATCACACCCCAGTGCTTTATTATCATCAATGTCTAGTACTACTTTCTTTACTTCTTCCCTAGTAACTGGCTTGATTAGTTGTAATTTTTGTTGCCTGCTCAACGTATAACCATTCTCCATGATCTTTGGGATAACCACTGGTATTTGTGAAGCTGTTGTGCCAAGTAGCTTTTTGTAGAAACTCAGTATGTCCTCTTCTACTTCATTAACACTTTGGAGTATTTGCCCTGCGCTGTTGATTAGTGTGCCAATATGATTCTTTGCTTGCCTATTTCTCACACAGGCATGGAAGTATGATGTATTTGAATCCCCTAATTTAAGCCACTTTATTCTTGATTTCTGCTTCAATACACTCTCCTCCACCTCCAACCATTTTGCCAGTTCAAGGTTTGTATCCTTTTCTTGTAATATTGCCTCATTGTCCTTAACTAGAATTGTCATCTGATCCTAGATACCTTCTAATTTGTTCGTTGCAACTTGAATCTTGTGCCCAATACTGATAAAATCTTTGTTGTTTAGCTACTTTAGATCTCCTTTTAGCATTGCGATTCCCCTTTGCCTCTTTCTCTAGAAGTGCTTAACTAATTCATCAAAGTCTTTGTGATTTGCCAAACAGTTGGGAAAATTGAAAGGTTGCCTACCTTTTCGGCTAGATTCATCCATAACTACGCTCAAAGCACAATGATCTGAAAAACCAGGGTTAATAATGATCCCCTCCATGGCAGGCCATTTTGGAATTCACTCAGCATTTAGAAGTATTCTATCAATTCTACTATGAACATGGTTATTTGTACAGGTGAACTTTCTCCCCGCTGTTCTGAGTTCATCTTATCCAGTATCCAGTATGAAGTTTTTGAAATCTCTCACCTCTATCTCTTGTACTGCATTTGTCACGTCCCAAATTCCCAACCCTCGGGATCCTGATGGCGTCTAACACCATACTTGCTAGGCAAGCAAATATTAGAACTTAACTAACCTTTTCTTTTAAAAGTTTACTTAAACACAATAGAAAAATTTAAAATAAAAAGAAAATTTAATACTTTCCAATAAATGCAATCATGAATAATATTCGATAAGATGAAACGAACCACGAACTAATACTAAATGTATAACTACCCAGGGTCTGGTGTCACAATTCACGAACTACTAAAGAATACTACAGGTATTTGGCTGAAAGAAATATATCTCTGTTTTGAATGAAATAAAACAAGAATCTAAATAATAAAGGGAAGACTCCAGGAATCCGTGGACACCAGCAGAGCTACTTCGCGTCTTTGTACGAATAATATCAGCTAATACTTTCACCTAGATATGGCCGGTATCTGGATCTACACAAGAAGTGCAGAGTGCAATATCAATGCAACCAACCCCATGTACTGGTAAATGTCGAGCCTAACCTTGACGAAGTAGTGACGAGACTACGACGTGGCATTTATAAATAACCTGTGAACATTGTATAGTAAAGCAAGAAGGAAATTCTAAACTAAACAAACAATAATCTGTAGCAATTAATAAAATAACTCAGCCACCCTTTATAGATATCAGCTATAACTAATTCCCACATAAGTTTCCAAATTTCCAAATTAAATAACGGTAAAAGCAGAGTATGGGAACAATAATATAAACGGTGAGTTTTCCAGTCTTTATCATATAGTCAGTAAAACATGAATATCCTCCCTTATTGCTCCTTGTTTCGGCGCGCAACCCGTTCCCACCTGTCCACCCTTATTGCTCCTCCTTCCTATATATATCACCCTTATTTCTCCTGTTGCAGCGTGCAACCCGATCCCACATGTCCACCTTTATTACTTCTTGTTGCGGCGTGCAACCCCCTCCCACCAGACAATTATATTTCCTTATTTATAAAAAGACTTCTCAAATTAGATTAAAGTCTTTCATAGTACTCTTGTCTCAACAATTGTAAACAGCAAGTTGTACTATTCAGAAGATTCACCAATTATCATTAAATAATGAAACCAACCGGAATGTATCATAAAACACTATCAACCAGCTCAACCTTTTATGTATTACAATGAAACCAATGGAACAGTTAATACTTTCAAATGTGTGAAACAATATCTAATGACAAGTAGACAAAAACCAGTGGACATGGAGGCATCAAAATCATGAAAGCAATTAAGACAGGAATAATAGATTGGAACGGGGAAAAACCATGTTAAACAGATAATTTGGTGGTGCATAGATACTCTTCACCTCACTTATACACCACACATACGTGATTTCACATAGCATTTAAGTTGGGGATTCTTATTCCCTCAAGACAAGTTTAAACCAAACACTAACCTCGATTTCACTAGCAATTCACTGCTCAAGCACAACTTTTCCTTTAGAATTTTCCTCTAACCCGCTCGAATCTAATCAAAATTGGATCAATATCATTAATTACTGCGAAAGACATTAACTTTATTGAAAAATCATGATTTTCCTATGTTCTCCTATCAAAAGACAAAAATTGACCCAGGACCCGCTTGGTCTAAACTCGAGGTGCGGACCAAAACCCGTTTACCCATTCTCACCCGAGCCCGGATATACAATTGGTTTTGGAATCCGACCTCAATTCGAGGTCTAAATTCCCAAATTTTGATGTTCCTAAGTTCTACCCAAAAATCCCAATTTTTACCATGAAAACTATAGATTCTAGGTTGAAATCTTGTTAAAGTTGTTAAGGATTAAAAGGAATTAGTTAATGATAACTTAACAATGATTTGGAGAAGTTTGGGTCTTTGGAAAAACGCCTATGGAGGTTTAGGGTTTGAGAGAATTGAAAAATGGGTGAAAATCCCGTCTAAATTGTCACTTAACAAGCTGCAGTTATCGCAATTGCGATCAGGGGTTCGCAATTGCAAACCCTTTGAAATCCTACCGCCTTCGCATTTGCGATATATATGTCGCATTTCTCAGGTCCGTTGACTTCGCATTTGCGAAGCCTGATCTCGCAATTGAGAGATCAGAGACCTGGTGACAGACTCCAGATGCACAACTGAGATTTCTAAGTTCTAATCGCTCCGTAGCCTACCCGAAACTCACCCGAGCCCTCGGGGCTCCAAACCAAACATGCACGCAAGTCTAAAAATATCATGTGGACTTGCGCGTGCGATCAAATCATCAAAATAACATCAAAAACTATGAATTTAACCTCAAACTCATGATTTTCCTCAAGAACACTTTGGTTTCACAATTTCTCAACCGGACGTCCGAATCACGTCAAATCAACTCCGATTCTCACAAAATTTCACAGATAGGATTTAAATATCATAAAAAGCTTGTACCGGGCTCTGGAACCAAAACACTTTTCTTCAAAAATTAATTTCTAAGGCTAGGGACCTCGGAATTCAATTCCGGGCATACACCCAAGTCCCATATTTTACCATGGACCTTCCGGGATCATCATAACAGTGATCCGGGTCCGTTTGCTCAAAATGTTGACCGAAGTTAACTAAAACTAAATTTTAAATTCCAAAATTATTATTTCTCATATTTTCACATAAAAGCTTTTCAGTTTCACGCCCGGACTATGCACGTAAATTGAGGTAACTAACATTTATATTTTTTTAGGCTAATGAGTCCAGAATAGTGTCTTAATTCATAAGATGATCCTTTGGTTCATCACAATCTCCACCTCTAAAACAAACGTTCGTCCTTGAACGGACATAGAAAAGTACCTGAACTGGAGAACAAGTGCCGATATCTACTCTACATGTCCGAATCGGACTCCCAAGTAGCTGCCTCAACATGTTGACCTCTTCACTGCACTCGAACTGAAGGGTAACTCTTTGATCTCAACTGACGAACCTGCCGGTCTAAAATGGCTACCGGCTCCACCCCATAAGTCAAATCTTTGTCCAACTGGACATAGCTGAAATCTAACATGTGGGACGGGTCACTGTGATATTTCCGGAGCATAGACACATGGAATACCGGATGAACTGAGGATAATCCTGGAGGCAACGCAAGTCTATAAGCTACCTCCCCCACTCTATCAAGAATCTCAAATGCCCCGATATACCTAGGGCTCAACTTACCCTTCTTACCAAATCTCATAACACCCTTCATAGGTGATACCCGAAGTAATGCTCTATCTCCAACCATGAATGTCACATCAAGAACCTTACGGTCGAGATAACTCTTTTTCTTGGGCTGAGATGCATGAAGTCGATCCTGTATAACATTGACCTTATCTAAGGCCTCCTGAACCAAGTCTGTACCCAATAACCGAGCCTCTTACGGCCCGAACCATCCTTGGCGATCTGCACCATCTTCCATATAATGTCTCATAAGGAACCATCTAAATGTTCGACTGGTAGATACTATTATAGGAAAATTCCACTAATGGCAACAAATGATCCCAAGAAGCTCCAAAATCAATAACACAAGCACGGAGCATATCCTCCAAAATCTGAATAGTAACAAATATCCATCTTCATCCTTCGCCACCAATAATGCTGCCATAGGTCATGGTATATCTTGGCAGCACCCGGGAGAATAGAATACTTATAACTGTGAGCCTCATCAAGGATCAACTTATGAATCCCATCAACATTAGGCACACACTCGACCCTGCATCCTCAAAACACCATGATCTCCAACTATAACTTGCTTGGTACCACCGTGCCGCACTGTGCCCCTAAGGATCATCAAGTGAATGTCATCATTCTGCCGATCTCTGATACGCTCGAATAAGGAAGACCGAGCGACTGTACAAGTTAAAACACGACCGGGATCCAAAATGTCTACCTCACAAACTGATTAGCCAAAGTCTGAATGTCTGAAGCTAGCAGCCTCTCACCGACTTGGATGAACGCAGGGCTGTCCATACTCACCGCCTTCCTACTTCACGCATCGGCCACCACATTGGCCTTCCCCGGATGGTACAATATAGTGACGTCATAGTCTTTCAACAACTCTAACCATCTCTTCTGCCTCAAATTGAGATCCTTTTACTTGAACAAATACTGAAGGCTGCGATGATCTGTGAAAACCTCACACGGCATGCCAGAAAGATAGTGCCTCCAAATCTTCAATGCGTGAACAATGGATGCCAACTCTAAGTCATGGACAAGGTAATTATTCTCATGGACTTTCAACAACCGAGACGCATATGCAATCACCCTGCCCTCCTACATCAATACTGCTCCAAGCCCAACACGGGAAACATCACGATATACCGTAAAAGATCCTTAACCTGATGGTAACACCAACACCGGTGCTGAAGTCAAGGCTGTCTTGAGCTTCTGAAATCTCGTCTCACACTCGTCCGACCATTTGAATGGAACACTCTTTTGGTTCAAAATGATCTTAATAGTTGCTCATAATCAATTACAGAATCATCAAATAACTTCACATTAACAATAATCTCCTTTCAAACCTTTACAATGCTTATAACGAGGTGCGATTCATGAAGAACTCATAATCATATACCCGAATTAACCTGTCTCATTTAACTCCATATGGGCGGACACCCACCTGGTAAGTCAAAGCTCATAAATTATAACACAGATTTGGCAAATCATGCACATAGAAATTTTATACAAAAATTTTCAAATAAACCTAACAGGCATGACTCCCTATTGGTACTATGGTAAAAAATTTTAATTTCACAAGGGAGAATTTAAACACAAGAATTTTCATCACAAGGATCTCGTCCTTATATAACTTCCACCGCGGCTCGTAGCCCGATTGAAACATATCAAATCATATAAAAAGGCGAGGATCTCGTCCTCAGTTCCGAATCACAAGTAATATGCACAGCATGCCAATCAAAGCATCCCTTTTTCTTCCTTTAAATATTTTCCGTTAAACAAAATTACAACTCGTACTGATAGATATAGCCATCTCCATAGAATTTCTCAATACAAGTATTCACATAAGTAGATTTCAGGGTTACGAAGCACCCATGAGTGAAACATATTAGGAGTAATTTATTAGATACTCATAATGGAATCAAGTTAAGGAAATTGTCACTTTATAATAACTAGAAATTGTACTTGTAATGACACCATTTGGTGTAACGACCTCAGCCATACCATAGAAAATCTATCAGCAGGCTGGGTCTCCACCTCTAGGAGTCTAACCTCAACCTTCGACATACTAGCTGGACATGTAAGTTGAGTTGTAACTGTAATGGGGCACGTAGCCTGAGTGCTATGATGAAATATGACTCTCCCAAGTCTAGGAAAATTTCTACCACTAGTCGAAATAAAGTATCAACCTGCCCTGAGTCATACAAAATTTACGATCATAATTGAGTCCTTTAATGAGTATGTGGACTTGATCTCTGGCTATATGAACCGATGTAGGAGTATGGCAGGCGAACTTATCGAACCTGATGGCATGTTCTGACACCGTCATGGGGACCTGACGCAATCGTCCAAACCCTATGTGCCACACATTATGGAGAGTCCGAGAAACAAACTTTATCAATAGCATTTATGAGAACTGATCCAAGTAAGCATTGCAATGGCTGGTCGCTCTTCGTAATCTTACGACAAACACCGGCGGCCAATTTCTTCTTTTACTATGTTGACCCAACACTGCTGAGCTACCCCTAAAATCCGCAACCGTGACTTCCATGCTGAGTAGACCTTCCGTAGATTCAAAGTTGTTTATATAAATCCTTTGGTACTGAGGTATAGAGTTATTAAGGAGGCAGACATATCGCAAGTCCCAGCTTTATCTCTTGGAAAATATCAGGCCTTATACATTCCAGGCCAAATTCGGTATAACTCATGACCCCACAATCTATTCCTTGACAGTGGACTTCCCCACTTGGCACGAAGTCATAGGTTACTATTTCTGATAATACACAATGTTAAACTTCAAAACTCATATAAATCAACCCCGTTCCTTTCAACTTATTCCCATGTTCTGCAATACTTCATAGCAGGGGTCAAGAAAATCATGTGGGTCCTCAAAAGATGTACCACTGAAATGGAGTGGAAATTGTTTGGTAAACTTGTCCAACTTCAATAAACGGACTAGTGCATCCTGCAACACTGGAGTAGCTATAAATCCTTCTTGAATTTGAACCAGTCCAACATGTACCGACTGAGCTAGAACCTCCGCGTCTAGATCCATTTGAGTCTTTACAATAGGTGCTGATGTTCGAGCTCTAGACTGAGCTCTGCTTATGTCTCTTCCCCCTAATCGTAGCGTCATTGGGGCTCCATTTCTTGTCCGGTTGTAGATGCATTGCGCGATGTCGGGATTTGTGAGAGGACAAGAATAGACGAGTTCAATCAGTATTAAAGATAACAAGAATTCGCACGACAGAGTAGAAATAAAACGAGTTTGTTCCTAAATTTATAGCCTCTGAGAGATAAGTACAACCGTCTCCATACCGATCCTTCAGACCTTATTAAGCTTGTTCGTGAATTGTGAGACCTAAGTAACCTAGTGCTCTGATACCAACTTATCACGACCCAAATTCCCAACCTTCGGGATCGTGATGGCGCCTAACAACATACTTGCTAGGCAAGCTAATGTTAGAACTTAACTAACCTTTTATTTTAAAAGCTTACTTAAACACAATAGAACAATTTAAAATAAAAAGAAAATCTAATACTTTCCAATAAATTCAATCAGGAATAATATTCGATAAGATGAAATGAACGACGAACTAATACTAACTGTATAACTACCCAGGGTCTAGTGTCACAATTCACAAACTACTAAAGAATACTACAAGTATTTGGCTGAAAGAAATATATCTCTATTTTGAATGAAATAAAACAACAGTCTAATAATAAAGGGAAGACTCCAGGAATCTGCGGACGCTAGCAGATCTACCTCGTGTCTTCGTGCGAATAATATCAGCTACTACTTTCACCTAGATATGGCCGGTACCTGGATCTGCACAAGAAGTGCATAGTGCAGTATCAGTACAACCGACCCCATGTACTGGTAAGTGCCGAGCCTAACCTCGACGAAGTAGTGACGAGGCTACAACGGGACATTTATAATATAACCTGTGAACATGTATAATAAAGCAAGAAGGAAATTCTAAACTGAACAAACAATAATCTATTGAAATTAATAAAATAACTCAGCCATCCTTTCTAGATCTTAGTTATAACCAATTCTCACGTAAGTTTCCAAATTTTCAAATTAAATAATGGTAAAAGAAGAGTATGGGAACAATAAAACAAAACAGTGAGTTTTCCAGTCTTTATCTTATATTCAATAAAACATGAATATCCTCCCTTATTTCTCCTTATTGCGGCGCGCAACCCGCTCCCACCTGTCCACCCTTATTGCTCCTCCCTATATATATCACCCTTATTTCTCCTGTTGCAGCGTGCAACCCGATCCCACCTTTCCACCCTTATCACTCCTTGTTGCGGCGTGCAAACCGCTCCCACCAGACAATTATATTTCCTTATTTATAATAAAGTCTTCTCAAATTAGATTAAATTCTTTCACAGTACTCTTGTCTCAACTATTGTAAACAGAAAGTTGTACTATTCAGAAGTTTCACCAATTATCATTACACAATGAAACCAACCGAAATGTATCATAAAACACTATCAATCAGTCAACCTTTTATGTATTATAATGAAGCCAAGGGAACAATTAATACTTTCAAATGCGTGAAACAATATTTAACCACAAGTAGTCGAAAACTAGTGGACATGGAGGCATCTAAATCATGAAAGCAATTAAGACAGGAATAATAGATTGGAACGGGCAAAAGATCATGTTAAACAAATAATTTGGTGGTTCATAGATACTCGTCACCTCACCTATACATCACACACACGTGATTTCACATATAATTTAAGTTGGGGATTCCTATTCCCTCAAGTCAAGGTTAAACGAAACACTTATCTCGATTTCACAAGCAATTCACTGCTCAAGCACAACTTTTCCTTTAATATTTGCCTCTAACCCGCTCGAATCTAATCACAATTGGTTCAATATCATTAATTATAGCTATAGAAATTAGCTTTAATGAAAAATCATGGTTTTCCAATGTTTTCCTATGAAAAGACAAAAATCGATCCCGGGCCTGCTTGGTCTAAACTCGAGGTGCGGACCAAAACCCGTTTACCAGTTCTCCCTCGGGTCCGGATATACAATTGGTTTTGGAATCTGGCCTCAATTTGAGGTCTAAATTCCCAAATTTCGAACTTCCTAAGTTCTACCCAAAAATCTTAATTTTTACCATGAAAACTCTAGACTCTAGGTTGAAATCTTGTTAAATGTTGTTAAGGATTGAAAGGAATTAGTTAAAGATCACTTACCGATGATTTGGAGAAGTTTGGGTCTTTGGAAAATTTCCTATAGAGGTTTAGGGTTTGAGAGAATTGAAATATGGTGAAAATCCCGTCTAAAATCTCACTTAACAGGCTGCAGTTATCGCAATTGCGATCAGGGGTTCGCATTTCCCAGGTTTGTCGACTTTGCATTTGCGAGAAAAATGTCGCATATCCCAGGTCTGTTGACTTCGCATTTGCGAAGTATGATCTCGCAATTGCGAGATCAGATACCTGGTGACAGACACCAGATGCATAGCTGAGATTTCTAAGTTCTAATCACTCCGTAGCCTACCCAAAAACTCACCCGAGCCCTCAGGGCTCCAAACCAAACATGAACGAAAGTCTAAAAACATGATGCAGATTTGCTCGTACGATCAAATAATCAAAATAACATCAAAAATTACGAATTTAACCTCAAACTCATGGTTTTCCTCAAGAACGCTTCAGTTTCACAATTTCTCAACCAGACGTCCGAATCACGTCAAATCAACTTCGATTCTCACCAAATTTCACAGATAGGACTTAAATATCATAACAAACTTGTACCGGGCTGAAGAACTAAAATACGGGCCTGATACCAGCGGTTTCACACACTAGTTCATTTCTTTATTTCCTTAATAATCCAGCAAAATATTTTTATTCAAAAATTAATTTCTAAGACTAGGGACCTCGGGATTCAATTCCGGGTATACACCCAAGTCCCATATCTTACTGCGGACCTCCTGGGATTTTCAAAACACAGATCCGGCTCTGTTTGCTCAAAATATTGACCAAAGTCAACTAAAACTAAATTTTAAATTCCAAAATATTATTTCTCATATTTTCACATAAAAGCTTTCCGATTTTACGTCTGGACTATGCACGCAAATTGAGGTAACTAAAATTTGTCTTTTGTTTTAGGCTAATGAGCCCAGAATAGTGTCTTATTCATAAGATGATTCTTTGGGTGATCACAGCATTCCCCTACACTCTATCCTCACTAGATAGAATAGTGTTAAAATCCCCCATTATTAAGCTCGGGCCACTAACTCCAGCCATAGTTCTCCTCAAATCCTCCCATAAACTGCACCAAAGTTGAAACTAATTTTGTGCTGGTTCATGGTCACATGTCCTACAATATATTGCTCATGTACTCGAACAACCTCAAACTCCACCTTTGTTTGATCCCATACTACCCATATCCTGACTCTTGGAGCTTCATCATAATTAGCTACCCATTGCCATTATTAAACACCTTCTTGATTATGGACTCAGCATTAGGTTCCTTGACTCTATTCTCTAGCACAACCATTAGTACCACATTATTTTTCCTACAAAATTTTTTGAGTTCTTTTTGCTTATATACCTTATTCAAACCCCTAACATTCCATGATATGATATTCATCATGATATAGCATTTATTTTAGATCCTCTTCCTCTATCAGTTCCACTATGCTGCCCTCTTTTCTCCTGAGCTTCCAAAAGTTGCACAATCTTCTGGGCTGTATCAACTAGAGCTTTGAATGCATTGCCAATGTTGACTTCATTCTCACTTATATCTCTCATGTTCTTCTTTGATGCAGACTTTAATCTAGCCATTTTTCATTGTTCATCATTTCCCTGCTTGATAGGTACCTCATCACCTTCTGCTTCCATTTGATTCAGAAATCTACCATGAGCATCAATTTTATCCATCTTATGATCAAGAACCCTCACTATTCTCCATTATTGTTTCTATTTCTGCTCAATAACTCTTTGTTATCCACCCTCCTAGTTCTTCTTCTTTTGATATTTACACGAATGGCCTATTTGACAGCATGTCTGGAAATACTGGGTTTTCCAGTCATATTGTATCATCGGCTCAATTACCTTTCCCTTAGGGTCATATAATTTGATTGACCCTGGTATTGGCCTAGTAATATCCATTTCAATTAACACCTTAGCATATGAGACTCTATCAGCCACTGTAGTACATGCATCAACATATAAAGGCTTTCCCAGACCACCCCCAATTTTTCTTAGGGCATGGTTACTCCAATAATTCAGTGGTAGCTTAGGAAATTTGAACAATAGAGGAATGGGTTTAAGCACTTCCTCATTGAAATCAAATCCTTCTGTCCATGGTCTAAGTAAGACTCGTCTGCTATTCATAGTATACAGACCATTCAGAAGCACTTCATCCCTCTCTTCACAACTATTCATGAAAATTATGAAATACCCATCATCATGGAAAAGTACCTTAGGTTTTCTGGCCTTACTCCATTAGATTGCTATGAATCGCTCAATTTCCCCAATAGTTGGAGTATTTCCAACCACGTACAAGATTATTGCTTGATTCCACTTCTGGTTCTCCTCTGCAATGTCCTCTTCTAATAATTGCACTACAACTTCCCCGTCTTGTATCATCGGTGGAATGTAGGATAAGTCCATACCCTTAGCTGCAAATTTTTTCTCATGGAAATAACCTGTCCAGTATCTTCCTCCATTTACAGTCTGTACTTCTTTCTTATCATGCATGTTCTTCTAAATGTCGATCTCAGCATTTCTCTATTCCTGTGGCAAGTTTGCATTTACTGTTCCATTGCTCTGTGCTTTGCTCGTACTCACACCATCAATTGAGGTCGTCGATACAATATTCCTTTCACTCCAGAGTTCACCATAGGCGTCAAGAGAGTGACTGGGCTCACTGATGTTGCCAATTTAGTTCGAGTACTACTCATATATGGCCAATTTAGGTCATTGTCACTTTCCAGATCCAGATCTTCCTCTTGCATTTTCTCTTTAGCTTTTGCATTTTGTTTTCCTTGTTCTCGCGTGATGATGTATGTTAATTTACTTTCTACCATAGGTGTTTTGCTGCTGTTTTTCTTCGATCACTCTCTTCCTCCCATTTCCGGCAAAGGCGCAGGTTAGCTAGCACCTAACATGAAATTATGATGGGTTTCATGGTTTAAATCAAGGTTTTATTATTATTTTCGCTATTTCTCTATACATGTTAGGCTTACTTAGTCTTAGAGACTAGGTGCCATCACGATATTCTCAGGTGGAAAATTGGGATCGTGACACCCGGTCATACACATAACATATGTACATAAGCATAATGACTCCAAAAGGCAACTCCGGAGCAAATAGAGTGTAACAACACATTCTGCTCAGCTGGTAACCTACTAAGATGACCGTCAAGCTCTCTATCGGGACCTGTGGGCATGAAGCACAACGTTCCCGGGTAAAAGGGACGTCCGTAAGAATAAAGTACTGAGTATGTAAGGAAGGAAAATTATAAATACAAACAGTAATATAAAGAGAGATAGAGAAGATAAAACCTGTAACATCTAAGTTCTTCTGAGTGCAATTGACATGAAAATGATATATATATATATATATATATACACACTTTTAAAAACATATGCATGGGTGGGAATCATCATCATCATATCGTACACGGCCATATAGGCTCGATAAAAATGGACTCGGCCATCATAAGGCTCGGTGGAATCGTACTCAGCCACGTGGAGCTCGGTAAAATCCAACTGATCAGTGACTGCACAATAGGTGTCGTACCTAGGCGACTATAGCACGACTCAGTAGAGGAAAATAGGTACATATATATAATACATACTAGAATCATGGAATCACTTTTTAAATATTTCAGAGTTAGTTAGGTAACCTCCGTATGCGTTATTAGAGCTAACTCGTCATCATAAATATTATGAGAATCAGGAAATACCAACATCATTTGATAACATAAGAATAAGAGAAGCAACATCAATATCAATCATCTCATAAGAAGGGAAACAATGTAGTACTGCTAGCTTCTAAGAGTGATTTATCTTTGGAAGCTTATTGGTTTACGTTAGTACAATCGGAGTCGTGAAAAAGAAAGAAATGGATAATCTCACATATCTTATACTGAATCCTTATGTGTTCACTCGAGCTTATCCTCCTTTACTCTGAATCTAGAATAAAAAATAAGGACACCAATGTTACCATAATGAACTTAAAAACTTTTCTCGAGCGACAAACTCGTTCTATAAGAAATCAGAACAACTCCCTTAATTTATTCTCTTTACCAATTCTAAACAACAATAAAAATTCATGCAACATCTTACGATACATTCTCATCACCATACCAAGCTCAAACAATCAACAACAATATACCTATGTTTTTTAGAAAATTGGGCAGCGCCTTTATCACTTCCTTTTAATTCAACCAACACAAAACCAAAAAGAGAAACATCAACAACACATCCAAGATACTACATCAAGAACTAGCACAAAAACTATCCAAAACAGTCCCATAAGCACAATACCTCAAACATACTTACAACTTCAAGTTTAACATATTTTCCTTTAAAATCTAGGGTTGTTATAGCCTAAAAATGACTAAACCCAAGGAGAGGGGTGAATAAAATACCTTATATAAGACAAATACATCATTTATAGAGCTTATTTCATTTTCAAGTATTCCTCAATCAACCACAAAGAGAGAAAGTGGCAAACTATATACTAATTCGGGTTCCTAAGGCTTGAATCCACTTGTTCAACTTCTCCACCTTTGATTTGAATTTCAAACCCTAGGGATATGTTTAGGAGGTCTATATAGAGTTTTAGGTCCGATTTGAATCCAAAATGTGGCTTAGAGATGAAAGGCACTACATTATATAGTAAGATAAGCCTCCACAGACTTTGTGGGTCCCAAAGGGAGCTGCTTGTGTAGTCTCGAAAAAATACAAATATCTCTATACTACAATGTAATATCGATGAAAGGTTTAATGCGTTGGAAACTAGACTCGTAGACCTTCAATTTGGTGGGTGTATAACTCCCTAAATCCAAGTATATTGGGAATAAGTCGACCCAAATTTCAGTAAAATTTATGAACATAACTTGTTATCACTTTCGTCGATTTGTTTTTCACAACTCACTTGACTTTAAAATTTAACACACAACTATCATACAATTAAAATACCTGATAAGTCAGGATTTTGACTGCTTATCTGCTCTCTTTTACTTAAGTTTTAGCTCAAAAATGCTTAAAGGTACTCTCGAGAACTAATGAAATGTGCTTTCTTGCAAGAATATTGGGAAAAGAGCTAAAGAAGTAAAAATCAACTCAAAAAGAAGTAAAATTGGACAAGGAAAAAACAAGACAAAAAGGACCAAAGTGTGGATCGCACAATGCTGTGTGCGGCCGCAAACTCTGAAGAAGCACTGGCAGATTTCCTTAACAAAGTGCTGACCGCACAACTATTGTACGACCTCATAGGACGAGATTCAGAGAGTCGTATTTTGGGGAGACAGAAGAAATGCGGATCACACTATTATTGTGCGTCCATATAAGCTCAAAGTGCGGCCACACTCATAACTGTGCGGTCCGCATAAATTGTCAAGTCCCAAGTCTTATCCAAGAATGCGGCCTCACTCAGAAATGTGCGGTCCACACAGTCAGAGACAGTGCGGTCGCACCCCATATTTATGCGGCCTTAGAAAACCACCATGTCAAGTCAACCTCAAAGTGCGGATCGCACACAGAATTGTGTGGCCGCACAACCTCCGCGGGGAAAATTTTTTCAGATAATTTGAGCAGGGTATAAATAGATCTTTTTTGTCATTTTTAGGTTAAGTTTTGTGCACCTGAGTTTAGACAGCCGTATTTGCTTACTGTTTATGTAACTTTGTACTAGTTTGATATTTTAACATTAGATATTCTTCCCTTAATCATCTATTATTAATTCTATCTTAGTTTCTTCTTTAATTTCTTCATTTTTTATGAGTAGCTAAACCCTTAGCTAGGGTTGTGACCCAACCCTAGTATGGGTACTTAATGGGTGATTGATTTAGGGCTTATTTATGATTGGGTATATGATATTTAGCTTAGTTCTTGCTTGAATTCAAGAATTAATGGTTGCAAATATTGATTCATGCCAAATTGACTTAGTCTCTACTTGAGAAAGTGAGACTAAGTCGTGAAAAGCTTGGCTAAAAAGAAATTGGGGTGAACTCAGGAAATTGATAGCCCCAATTAAGTGGTCGAATCTATAGATAGTAAGAGCCGACTTGAGCATTTATCACTTGTTTCGTGAATACCCATTTGGGCTTGAGAAAGACAATTTGGACAAAATCACTCAAACTACCGAGTGAGTAATCACGTGTGATTGCTATATTGTATCCCCATCAACCAAACATGCCCTAAAGCTCTAAATACGTTAGGTAACCAACTAGGCAGAAGTCGCAGCCCTAGATCCTTTATAACTTGAAAAACAACCAAAACGAAAAACATTGTCTCTTAGCTTTACAATTACAAGCTTTAGCATAAGTAGAAGTAGAAACAAAAACAACTGAATATGAGGAAGTGTAATCTAGGGCACGTCTCCCTAGGCTAGATATATACATAATCCCATATATAGCTCTCTATGGAATCAACCCGGACTTGCGTTGGGTATTTATTATTTCATCGACCGCCTCACAATACAAAGTAGTGGTGTGAGTTTGGACGACATCAATACCTCATAACATCACCTTCTTATCATGTTAAGCACCATAGTCTCACTCCAAAAGTACGAGTTATAATATTTTCAACTTGCCGACTTTCGACGAAACTTATTTGCTTCGGTTCGTTAGCTTCAAAACCTTCCAACCCTCACGATACTTCCTTAAAAAAAATTTTAACCCATCATTATCTTTGTAAAGGTCCTTCAACTCTCTGACGCATATTGATTCATTTAAGATGAATTCTAACATCAAAGTACGTGGTGTAACATAAACGACACAGATAATCTAACTAACAATACAACATTCCTAATAAAAAACAACAACAATAAATCACATATCAACTTTAGACTATCCCTCTGCTTTCTATCTTCATTTTTTTTCTAGATGATCTCTCTCATATGCAATTTCGATCAACCTATCTTTTAGGTGTTCTCTTTACGATTCCTTCAGTCTCGTTCTAAGAAAATTCATGTCCTCTTCGGCTTCTTTGCGTCTGAATTGTTGTTCAAACTTCGTATTATTTTGTCATGATATCAATATGGGACTTTTTAGCGACAAGTCTTGGTTAATCATTGGCCCATCATCGTGCCACCTAAAATAGTTGCAAGTCTCTTTATTTTTCACCAAATAATAAGTAAGTATCAATTGATGAGTAAAATCTCATATCCTATATAAATCTTAATCGACAAAAATTACCCACTTTTGAAAGTTTGTAGCCCCACAATCTTCGACCAGGGTTCTTATCAATCGTTGAAGTCCTCAACTTAAAGTAATCTCCAAGTGATAAATATGACGTTCTATGAAATGCATTAAACATTCTGAAGCATTAGACATAACTAATCTAAGATGAAGCTAAAAAAATAGAAAATGAGAGAGAAGTTGAAGAAGATAGGCTAATAGACTCACTGCCTGCAGCGTTATAATGGGTGAATACGCATAGCGCATGCCTAACATCAACTATACCTTGTGAAAATCGATCAGATGATCATTAGATTGTGACATTTGGCCAGGAGGTTCTAGCGCATGCTATGCGCTACGTACTTTGGTTTTTCAAGTTGCATTTTAAGTTATTTTGGTTCCGCATTCACTTATATACTCTACAGAAAGCACTTACACTATCAATATATTCAACCTTTGTAAATTGAAGCATAGCCAACTTTAGTTTTCAAATTACTAATCTTATTTATTATGAACTGTTAGCTTTGTTTTAGGTAACTTTATCGATATGTAAAAAAATCTTTATGATATCAAAAGTTTACTCTTTTTGTGATTTTCCTATGAAAAGATATATTGTGACCGCTCTTCATGTATTTATTGAGAGTTTAGAGTAAGCAAATTTTTACGCCATCAAGTCACCCAAAAGATATCTAAAGGTAAGTTGTAACGACCCGGCGGATCGTTCCGAGAGTAATAACATTGTTTCCCCCGTTTCTGCTTCATTATATGTGGTTCAACTTCATTATTTTTTGTTATATTGGTTGGCTCAGGTGCGGAGCAATTTTTTTGAGAGAAATGAGACACTTAGTCTCTTAACTTGGTTCAATAGTTGGAAAAGTCAACCAAAAGTTGACTTATTGGTAAACGACCTCGGAATGTAGATTTTATGGTTCGGATAGCTTCGTTAGGTGATTTGAGACTTAGGAGTGTGTTCGTAATGTGGTTTTGATATCCGGTGTAGAATTAGGCTTGAATTGGCGAAAGTTAGTTTTTGGCGATTTCTGGTCGGCAGTGGAATATAGGCTTCGGGGTCGGAATGGAATTCCAAAAGTTCGAACAAGTTTGTAATGTCATTTTGGACGTATGTGCAAATTTTCAGCTCATTCGGATGTGTTTTGGTTGGTTTCGGCATCGTTCGTGATTTTCGGAAGATTTAGGATTCTTAGGCTTTAATCATGAGTCCAATTTGTGTTTCGATGTTATTTTGAGTGTCCTGAGGGTTCGAATAAGTTTGGATGATGATTTATGACGTGTTGGTATATTTGGTTGGGTCCCGAGGGGCTCGGGATTGTGTTCGGATGGTTAACGGAGGTTTGGACTTGGAAAATTGCAGCAAAACTGCTACTGGTGCACCACTGCTGGTGTGGTCGCACCTGCGGAAGGAAGACCACAGGCGTGAGGTCCGCATGTGCGAAGACCTTGCGCAGGTGCGGAAGAGGGAGACCTGGCCTAGGAGCGTAGGTACCGATGCCTGGTCGCACCTGCGAGCCCGCATGTGCGAGAAGAGGTCCGCAGGTGCGGAAGTTGGGACTTAAGTCGGATGTGCAGGTGCGCACCTGGGACCGCAGGTGCGGGTCTGCAAGTGCGCTAATGGGGCTGCAGGTGCGGTAATTGCTGGACAGATCATATATATAGGGCCCTTAGCGAATTTTTGGCACTTTCATCACTTTTGGATGCTGGCTGAGGCATTTTGGGAGCAAATTGATGAGGGAATTCGAGGGTCTTCTGTGGAGGTAAGTTTCTTGGACTAAAAACTCGATTCTATGTTGATATTTGATGGATTATGCTTGGAATTAGTGGAATTTAATGGCATAAATTGGGGTTAGGGCTTGGGAAATTGAGACTTATAATTAAGGAATTTAGGGGTCAATTGTGGTTGGATTTTGATGCATTTTATATGTATAGAATCGGGAGAGGATAAGGATTCTTGTGATGCAGTTTTTATAGAATTCCAAGACGTGGGCCCGAGGACCGGGTTTGGCAAGTTTCGGGAATTTTACCTAATTTTGATAGTTTCGAGTGAGCCTTGTTCCTTTAGCGTATACTGATAATATTAATCTGATTTTGGTTAGATTCGGAGCAGTCGGGAGACGATTCGAGAGGCAAGAGCATCGCAGATTAGCATTTGGGCCGGTTTGAGGTATGTAATGACTGTAAATTTTGTCTTGAGGGTATGAAACCCTGGACTTCGTATTTTCTCACTATTTTTGGAATGGCGCACACGCTGGATGACGAGTGTGTGGTGTGCACTGATTGGGGATTTGGACTTTGTCCTACCCGTGGCAACTATTGATTTGTGTATTTACTTTTAAATCATATGTTAAATCGCGTTTTCAGACTATTGTTATATTTGGGCTGTAAGCCATGTTTGGGGCCTTGTGCCGATCTGTTTAGACCCCTTGGGGTCTTTTACTACTATTCCTCAATGTGTTGACTTATGATTTACATTCAGTCATGTTATGTTTAACTGATTTCGAAACTCAGCCTTATTTACACTATTTTGAGATATAAAATGATGTTTTGGGTCGAGTACCCCGTTTTACTGACAACCCGAGTGGATTTTTGAGAGTTTCTGACTGAGTGAGGCAGAGGGCCTGATTGTGAGGATATGATATCCCATGAGGTGGCTTGATATTAGCGCTTGGGATGAAGGAGCCCCCCGGAGTCTGTACACACTCCCTAGTGAGCGCAGGTACCTACTGAGTGCGAGTGCCGAGTGACGAGTGATTGGGAGGTATGGGTGACTATGAGGTTTCCCGATGGGCTGATTATGAGCGACTGTGAGGTATGCCCGAGGGGCTGATTCTGAGTGATGTTACGCCCGAGAGGCAGTTTCTGATACATGTTTTGCCCTCGGGGCTACTTATGATTTTATCACTTTCACTCTGAATTTGTGAAATATATTTTTGCCCGAGAGGCTTTTTATGATTTTTATCATTTTTACACTAAACTTATTGAAAGTTTTGTTGAAACTGTTGGCAAGTATATTTCTAAATGATTTTTACTGAAATCGGCTTTTAAGCGTGATGATTTAACGTATACAATGTTGGAAAGAAAGACTGTGCTTATTGTGAAATGATGATTTGACTTTATGTGTTTCTTACTGCTCAGACTTCATTTATTTTCATTACTACTGAGTTGGCGTACTCACATTACTTCATGCACCTTGTGTGCAGATCCAGGTGCTAGGGCAGAGTGAGCTGTGTATCTGTACCAGAAACTTTTCGGAGATTTTGCGAGGTAGCTGCACGCGTCCGCAGCCCTGCTCTTCTTCATGCTTACTATTATAGAGTTTATTTTCCAGAGTTGTTTATTTTCTGTAGATGCTCATGACGAGTGACTCCGGGATCTCGGGATTGTATGTAATACTCGGTGTAGCTTTATCTGTTTTAAAAATGTTAAAAAGAAACCTTTATGGGTTATCAGTTTAGTAATGATATAAATGAAAGATTATTTACGATTTGAGTGTGGATTTAGCTGGCCTAGTTCCACGATAGGCGCCATCAGGACTGGTTTAAATTTAGGGTCGTGACATAAGCATTCTTAAAATGTGATATGTGGAATATAAAAAATAAGACAACTTACATCCTACTAGAAATAAAGGTGACTTGATAGTATAAAAATTAATAACATGCATTAATATATATATATATATATATATATATATATATATATATATATATATATATATATATATATATATAACTTAAACTCATTAATTTGAAGTGATATTTCACTTCAATATAACCTACCGTGGGACTAGACCGCTGATCTTTCTTTTTCTCTTTATTTGAACTCCATTAAAAAAAGTCGACGAATGCTCAATTGGCACCAATGTTAGAATTAAGAATTTCTGTAGTGATATTTGAGTTTGGAACGTGTCTCCTTGTTTAATTACTTAAGTGCCATCAAATTGCATATGGGTCAATTAAAGAAAGCTACCCATAAACTTTAGAAGATATAAACAGACAAGGGGAAAAAGCAGAAGAAGAGGAGGAGAAGAAAACCTAACTCTAGGGCTTACCCAAGGGTAACCATAAAAAGTAGTGACAGTAGTTAGCTAACAATATTATCTCTATCCCAAATAAGGCTAAGCAAATTAAAGCAAAAAAGGTGTCCAAAGAATATCACTCTTGATTATTATGGAGCTACTAAGACCCTATTTAGTATTTCAAATACGTAAGAGGATCCCACCATAAAAAGCTATAGCTGAGATAATATTAGACAATGCAAGAGAGAGAGGACTCACAACTCTCCTTTTTATCGAGCACTAATAATAATAACAATATGTAGTCCAAGGGCATCAACAAAGAAAGCTTAGATGCGAAGGAACTTCCCCCCACTCAAATTACAAAACCCTAAAAATATAGTAGTAGTAAAAACAAAAAGAGAAAGGGAACGAACGAGAGAAGAAAATAAAACTAAAACTCTCTCTTTCCCCCTTTCTTGCCTTCATCTTCCTTCTCTCTTTTCCTTTCATTTCCTTTCTTTTTATTGGGGCTCTGGTATTCTATTCCCCTCCTCTCTTTAGTGTGATTCTCTCCACCACATATTTCCAAAAAAAATCATCAACCTTTTACAAAAGAGATAAAGATCAAAGAGATCAAAGAAAGAAACCATGAGTTTCTCATCTTTTCCGGTCTATCTAGATCATCCCAATTTGCAACAGGTATGGCTTTAATCTTAATTCCCCCCACTCATACATCTTCTTCAACAACAACAAAAAAAAAAAAAAAAGCAGATTAAAGAGAGTAATATTCATATTCTCTACTAGTCTTTTTGTTGAATATACCAAAAATAGATGAGTACTTAAGAGTTGTGAAATTCTCTAACTTTCTTCTTTTTCATCCTCTTGATGTTCTTCAGTTACAGCAGCTAGATCACCATCAACAAGGAAACCCTGGGCTCGAAAATTCCCAGCTTCCAACAGCGGTCCCACCCGCTCAGGTGGGTGGGAGTCCAGGCTCGATCAGGCCTGGTTCCATGGTTGATCGAGCCCGATTAGCAAAGATTCCATTGCCGGAAGCTGGACTAAAGTGTCCGAGGTGTGATTCCTCGAACACTAAGTTCTGCTACTTCAATAATTACAACCTTGCACAGCCAAGGCACTTCTGTAAGAGTTGTCGCCGTTACTGGACTAGAGGGGGTGCTCTGAGGAGCGTCCCGGTGGGAGGAGGATGCCGAAGAAACAAGAGAAGCAAGAGCACCAACAACAGCTCAAAGACCGCTGGCAGTAACAACACTGCGGAGAGACAAATAGGTACTACTTCCACTTCAACTAGTGCAAGTCCTTCAAGCTGCAGCAAAGAAATTACTGGCCAACACTTTTCACAGTCATCCACACATTTAACTCCTCTCATGGCTGCCTTCCAAAACCTAAATCATCAATATGGAGGATTTCAGCCTCCTCCTTTGGTTTCTACACAAAACAATGGGGGGCTTGGTCATGAAATGGGATTCCAAATAGGGAGCAATAGTAATAACAATTTACAAGCAGCCACTACCGGAGGATCTGATCATCATAATCATCAGTGGAGATTGCAATCTTTGGCAGCCACAAATTTGTACCCTTTTCAAGGTGAAGGAATTGAAGCAACATCATCTGGGATTTCTCATCAAGATTCAGTAGTGAGAATGGAGGAAAATAATCAAGGTTTAAATTCCACAAAACAGTTTTTGGGAACTATGGAGAATAATCAATATTGGGGTGGAAATGCATGGACAGGGTTTTCTGGTCTCAACTCCTCTTCTGCTGGCCATCTCCTTTGATTTCGTGTAAGCTTGAAACTTGAAGCTTCTACCCTTCTTTACAATCTTCTGTCCATGTCTACTTGGCTGAAGAAGGAATGAAATGTTAATGCTACAAAAAAAAAAAAGATATGCATGGGTAGCTAGTTTGTGTGGGTTGGTCTAAATTAAACATATATATATATATATCGCATATTTGAATTTTTTTTGTCTGTTCGTTTTATTGGACACTTGTAATTTTTTGGAGGTTCTTTAACAAGGTTTGTGAGGTCGTTTGTAAGTTCGGGTTCTGACATTATAATCTGTTTCAATCAAGTAGTATTGTGATAATATATAGTAACTCATTTGATATCGTGATGCCAACACTACCTAGTCACATCTGCCTTTGTGTCTCTTTGTTAAGTTTAGTGATATTCTCAATGCTATCTGTATGAAGTTGTATCTCTTGAGTAAAAATACTTACATTAGATTTTCTTATTTAATGGAGTTACATAATCTCATAGATTTCCACTTTCATTATCTGAAATGTAAGAGAAGAGAAATTTTAACTTTTATTACTATATGTTGATCAGTATATGCTGAAGTCTTTCATACAGGAATTGTTCCAGCATTCTTGAGATCAAGTTTGAACTACTACTGTATTTCAGCTTTCCACTTGATCTTCTATATTCGGAATAACTTGTATTCAAGGACAATTTCTTGAATTTTTACACTATCGATGCAAAAGACTAATTGCCTTTTAAATAGATAGTATAAAACCGCTACACATCTGTAGGAAGTTAAGCTGATTAATTACTACATTGGTTTTGGTTAACCAAATTGGAAAGTAAGCTCAGTCGAAAATGGAACTAATTAAGCTTTTATGCTCAGGAGTGTAGTTATGAGTGCAAAATAATATTCTTTTGCTGTAGCTTCTTCTAATTAAATGTATGTGGCTTAAATTCTAAAATTTTCTGCATAGTATTTTCATATGATTGAATTTTTGCGAATGACTCTTTAAGTATGACAAGATTATTAGTGAGCATTACCTTGTCGGCTGTGAGTGGGATAAGGGGATGCTTGAAAAAATTTAGAAAGAACACAAAGAGATAAAGCATTAGTCAAAGAAAGAAAACGCCAAAGTTCCACTAAAAACCATGCAACTGTTCTATACCACATGTACTCAAAACACAAGAAAATCCAATTACATAGAAAACCAAAAGAAAAAAAAAAAGAAGGATTCTCTCATCTCAGAGTCATCATCATATTCCGTTAAAGAGAGAAGAGAGAATACTATCATTGACATGATATCATCCCACACGTTCACTGCAGCAAACTAGCTATAGCTAGGTCAAATCAATTTTGTTTGTTAATTATAAAAGGATAATTTGTTGGAGGCAAATCTTCAAAATTCATAATTACATGAACAGAGAAAGCACAGTACTAGAAAAGTATACAACTGGAGACATGGTGGTCTAAAAAGATAAAGGAAGACCAGAGGGAGGAATTTTTAACTTTTGCAAGGACCGATACCACATCTCGAGCAACGAGGGTTTGAATAAAGCGATAAGATTCTGCTGAACTATTAAACTGAGGTAAATATGTGTAACAAATAGAAATGATAACTAATCTACTATCATAAGTTAAATTTTATTAATAGTGCTAAAAATATATATATGGTCAGTCTATATACTTAAAAATTCTACTACTCCATATATTATCATAATAAAGTAAGCTCTCGCTAACCCTATTTCTCTCATCCCGCATTCCCCATTCCCAACCCCAGATAAGAAAAAGAAGGGAGGAAAAAAATCTTCAAACCTTTTTCTTGACTCTGTATTTTAGTAAAGCAGTGGATCTAAATTTGGTGATCTATATCACACATATATAAAATATGTGAAAGCAACAACAAATTAAAGGCTGATGTATGTATGCATGAATATGAGAGATTTTTATGACGCCCCACCACACCACACCACTGGGCATGGATAAGAGTGATACTGTTTTATCTTTCGGCTACTCTCTGTTTCCTTCGTCCAGCTTTCGCTTTTTCTACGTACATGGTCTTTTGAGAGAACGGTTAGTAAAGGCTTTAGGGCAAACGTTTTGTAATAGCAGGAATTTTATTTGTATATATATTAATAGTGTAAGTAATTTTTATATTATTTAAATATTTTAATATGTTTCAGTAAAGTATACATATATATATATATATATATATATATATATATATATATATATATATATATATATATATATATATATATATATATATATATATATATTATTTTAAAGATTACTAGTTTCACTTATATATATGGTAGAAATAGGGGCTACCCGATTTCTCTATTTTGATCGAGAAAGGAATATTACGTCGAAGGGCTAGGACGTCGAGTCCGAGATCGAAGCCACTTTCTAGACCGAGATAGAGGTCAATGTCAATCGAGGCCAGGAAGAGACAAGCTCTGAATAATATCGGCATAGTCTTATAACAGAAAATGCGAGATATCCGCGATTGGTCGAGGATCGTGGCGTGAATCTCGGAATAAATCAAATCTATAGCGGTTAATCAACCGTTGATACAATTTCCTACTATAATTAGAAGTGCACCTTAATTAGGACTCCTCTACTATATAAAGAGGAGTTCCGTTCATTTGTAACAATCATATATCGCTGAGAATAATATATACAATCATTTCTTCCTTGCTCTATTTATTGTTCATCAGAATTGTTTTATCCTTTACTCTCTTTACTATGCCACCTTGAGGTTACTTCAGTTCGAGATCGAGGCTTTGTTTACACATTAGTTTGATATCCATTTATTTTCTTGTTTATCAATTGGTATTGAACGAAGTCGCATATCCTTAAAATCAAAATATAAGTTTAATTGTTATCCGAATTTTAGGATAAACAGTTTGGCGCCCACCGTGGGGCTAAGGATAATAGTGATTATTCAATACTGATTCTGATAACACACACTGTTTTACACTTGTTCTTGTCAAGTATCTTTGCTTTCAGGTTAAAACATGTCAAACTCACAAAACGCACCCACACATGGTGACAATGGCCTCGGATTTCACGGGGAGAACGACAATGTAATTGCTCCAGGGGTCGAGATACCATAAGCTGATCTCGGGGGAGCACTGATTGCCAACCCAATCGACATGAGTTAACACATTTCTTTGAATGCGATTTTAGGCGCAGACCCCGAAAGGAGTGTACGTAGAGAAGGTCGATCTGGTGTCCAAGGCGCACAGGGCGGAGGAGATGGAGGAGTTAGTCTCCAGGTAATATTCGAAATGCCACAGGCTCAGCAAACCGCTATTGCACAACTACAAAAAAAACATAGAACTCCGAGTGGGGTCGAACCAGAAGCCACCCGTCTTGCCGAGCCAGTACCGAAGAGGTCGAATAATAATGAATTGTGGACCGATCCTGCAATAACGAAAATGCTCGAGGAGATCACCAAGAGAATTGAGTCGAGAGAGAAGAAAATTGATGTTAATGACAAGAAAGTGGAAACATACAACTCCCGAGTTGATCAGATACCGGAGGCACCGCCAATTTTGAATGGAATGGATTCAACAAAATTTGTACAGAAGCCGTTTCCTCCAAGTGCGGCTCCGAAATCCATTCCAAAGAAGTTTTGTATGCCGGATATACCTAAGTACAATGGGACCACCAATCCCAATGAGCATATCACCTCCTACACATGTGCAATCAAGGGTAACGTTTGGAAGATGATGAGATCGAATATGTTTTATTGAAGAAGTTCGGAGAGACTCTATCGAAGGGGAACATGATTTGGTACCATAATCTACCGCCAAATTCTATTGAATCATTTGCCATGTTAGCAGACTCTTTCGTAAAGGTACTTGCGGGGCCATAAAGATTGCGACAAGGAAATCAGACCTTTTCAAAGTAAAACAGAATGACAATGAGATGCTGAGGGAGTTCGTATCCCGATTTCAAATGGAACGCATGGAGTTTCCACGGGTCATAGATGATTGGGATGTTCAAGCTTTCACTCAGGGGTTGAATGAGTGAATTTCTATAGTATCGCGTCAACTGAAGCAAAATTTGATCGAATATCCGGCGGTGACTTGGGCCGATGTACATAATCGGCCGAAGATCAGGGTCGAGGATGACCAACTAGGAACTCCTTCCGGTTCAGTATATCCAAACAGATCCACAGCTAAAAATCAGAGGGACGTCGACAGGGAGCCACGATCGAACAAAGACCGATATCAGCCGTACATCGCAGATCGCAGGAATAACAGCACTGGACGCAATTCCGCCCGAAATGATCAAAGAAGTGATCGAGGAGAGAATTCTTAGAGACTTATGAGAAAAAATGGTTTTGATAAGTATGCCGATCCTACAGAGGCACCTCGATTGTCAGAATATAATTTTAGTATCGACGCTTCAGGAATTGTATCGACGATCGAAAGAATCAAAGATACTAGATGGCCCAGGCCCATTCAAACCGATCCTTCCCAAAGAACCCCAATTTGATGTGTAAATATCATGGCACGCATGACCATAGGACCAAGGATTGCATGCAATTAAGAGAGGAGGTAGCCCGTCTATTCAACGAGGGCCACCTTCGAGAATTCCTAAGTGATCGAGCCAAGAACCATTTCAGAGAAAGAGATGCTAACAGGAAAAATGAGCAGGAGGAGCCGCAACATGTAATCTATATGATCGTCAGCGGGGTCGATATTCCACAAGGGCCCATATTCAAATGCACTAAAGTATCAATTACTAGGTGAAAACGGTCCCCAGATTATGTGCCAGAAGGCACCGTATCATTCAACGACGAGGAAGTAAAAGGAATTTCTCAACCTCACAACGACGCTCTGGTAATTTCTATCTTATTAAATAAAGTTCAAGTTAAGCGTGTTTTAGTGTATCTAAGTAGCTCGAAAAATATCATTCGATCAAGGGTTGTGGAATAGCTCGGCCCGCAGCTCGGGTCTTGAACCGTTTCAATTTGGCCAGCGAAACAACTAACGGAGAGATCATCCTACCAATGAACGTGGACCAAACTATCCAGGATACCAAGTTCCACATAATTTAGGGCGACATGAGGTACAATGACCTACTCGGGAGGCCTTGGATTCACAATATGAGGGCAGGCCCTTCGAATCTCCACCAAATGCTGAAATTCCCTACGTTAGACGGGGTGAAAATAGTATATGGGGAGCAGCATGCTGTAAGGAAATGTTCGCGGTCGATGAGGTAATACTGATATCGGCACTATCGATATTTAAAGGATCTGACATCAAAGGGAAACAAGAAGCCAAATAGCAAACACAACCACCCGCCTCGACTGAATCGAGGAAGCAGGAAATAGAGGAAGAAGAAGAAGATTACTGGACTCCTCGAACTTTCATTGTTCCCGAAGACTCTGATGCTACCAAATCAATAGTCGAAGAGATGGAACAATTTATATTGATCGACTACTTGCCCGAGCGAAAGGTATACCTGGGAACAAGGTTAACCCCAAAAATTAGGAAAAACTTATTAAATTTCTTATTGATTACATGGACTTTTTGCTTGGTCCCACTTATACATGACAGGAATACCACCAGAGATAATAACGCATCTATTGAGTCTGGACCCAAAGTTCAGGCCAGTGAAGCAAAAGAGAAGGCCCCAGTCCGAAGTAAATCATGCATTCATCAAGGACGAGGTAACTAAACTTCTCAATATAGGATTCATTTGGGAGGTAAAATATCCCGAATGGTTAGCCAATGTAGTCGTAGTCCTTAAAAAAGGGAACAAACTTAGGATGTGTGTAGATTATAAGGATTTGAACAAGTCATGCCCCAAAAAGTCTTTTCCTTTGGCTAACATCGATCACATGATCGATGCCACGGCCGACCATGAGACCAATAGCTTTCTCGACGCTTATTTCGGGTACAATCAAATTCAAATGAACCCGGAAGACCAAGAAAAGACTTCATTCATCACCTATGGAACATATTGCTATAACATAATGCCTTTTGGGCTAAAAAAACGCAGGAGCAACCTACCAACACCTAGTAAATAAAATGTTTCAAGAACAAATAGGTAAGTAAATGGAAGTGTATATTGATGATATGCTAGTTAAGTCCCTGCGCGCAGAGGACCATTTGACACATTTGCAGGAAACATTCAAGATATTAAGGAAATACAACATGAAGCTCAACCCTGAGAAATGTGCTTTTGGGGTCGGTTCGGGCAAGTTCCTCGGCTTCATGGTGTCTAGTCGGGGGATCGAGATCAACCCCGATAAAATCAAGCCTATAGAAGACATCACCGTCGTGGATAGCGTTAAAGTCGTACAAAGGCTGACCGGGCGGATTGATGCCTTAGGACGATTCATCTCGAGATTGTCAGATCGGAGCCATAGATTCTTCTCACTACTCAAAAAGAAGAATGACTTCGCCTGGACCCCGGAATGCCAACATGTGTTAGAAGAATTGGAACGGTACCTCTCGAGCCCACCATTGCTTCATACTCCAAAGGCAGATGGGAAGCTCTACTTATACTTAGCATTCTCAGAAATCGCGGTAAGTGGCGTCTTAGTTCGAGAAGAGCAAGGTACGCAATTTCCTGTTTATTACGTAAGTCGAACTCTAGTAGAAGCAGAAACTAGATATCCACACTTAGAAAAATTGGCACTTGCTCTAATAAGCGCCTCTAGGAAGCTAAAACCATATTTTCAATGTCACCCCATATATGTATTAACCACTTACCCACTTCATAATGTTTTACATAAGCCCGAACTATCGGGATGATTGGCCAAATGGGTCGTCGAAATAAGAGGGTATGACATCAAATATCAACCATGAACTGCCATCAAGTTTCAAATTTTGGCAGACTTCGTGGCCGACTTCATGCCAACCCTCGTACCCGAAGTTGAAAAGGAACTTCTGTTGAAATCGGGTACATCATCGGGGGTGTGGACCCTTTTTACAGACTGTGCTTCGAATGTGAAGGGGTCCGGGCTAGGCATCATTTTGAAGCTGCCCACGGGCAATACTATTAGACAATCCATTAAAACTTCTAAGTTGACTAACAATGAGGCCGAGTACAAGGCCATGCTTGCAGGTCTTGAACTTGCTAAAAGCTTGGGAGCGGAAGTCATCGAAGCCAAGTGTGATTCCCTGCTGGTAGTAAACCAAGTAAACAAGAACTTCGAGGTTCAAGAGGATAGAATGCAAAGGTATTTGGACAAGTTGCAGGTGACCTTACATCGTTTTAAAGAATGGACTTTGCATCATGTACCTCAAGAGTAGAATAGTGAAGCTGATGGCCTTGCATTCGGGTTACACCCCATATTTTTATACGTAAAAATGCGCCACAAAAAAATTGATGAAAGCTCGGGAATGAGGTGTTATGTTATATATCGCATTTCGTACGTAAAAGATTCATCTTCAGTTAATCGACGTAGACTCAGGGATGAGATTACCTCGAACGTGTTTACATTATTTATAACAAGCGATAAGTAAGCTTCATGAAGGATAAAAGGGTACATGAATTAAAGAAACGAGTTGCGTTGAAGGTTGCCGACTTGGGATAAAATACTGGTCGAGCGATACTATCCGATATTTATGGAATAGTACCATACAAGGTGCCATATGGACGTGATAGTATGATGTTTAAAGTATATAAAAAATGAGTAGTATTTTTAGGTAATTTGACACAATTCTTAATTATACGAGTAATTGTTTACTTACCAGGTAACGAGACATTACCTAGTTTATTAAATAAATTTATTAGATAAGATTAATCCCTTCACCCCCACTCCCACCCCCCCCTTAATCCCTATTATTAGAATTTTAATAGGTAAAGACTTACTACAATCTTGTTCCATTTCATTTAGACAAACCAAAAATGTCCAAAATCCTAAAGCAAGGAACATATCATTTCCTAGTTTGAATACTTCAAGAACAGAAGCAAAATATTCAATCCAATTTTGCGGTTCTAAATTGCAACAACACAATTCCAACGAGAATTTGTTAGAATCGTAGCACGTAAAAATATTCGGTTCTAAAGGAGTACGATACAATCTTTTTTACGAGTATTATACAGAATTTTCCTTACCCCAGGTATGTTAAGGCTATCACTTCTTTCTTTTTGGCATGATCCAAATAATACAAACGAAACGAGCAGAATACACAACTGTCACAAATAATTCTATTCATAGACATAATAGGGGTGTCTATATTCTTGATTCCCCATGTGGATTATTATTATATCGTCTATTCATGGGTCTCATAAAAATACGTATTTTATAAAGTTTATCCGAAAGGTATATGGATTTTTATGGCATTCCGAGAAAATCTTATTAATGTATTTCTTACGCATTTCATTAATTTCTACATGTAAGTTGACCCATGACCATATGACATTATATACGTGTATATATGTATATTATATCATATGGGATATTGAAAAGATTTACGGCGTTATATACGCACCACCACCTGATCAGCTGGTATATGTTGATGATTTTGCCCACAATGGCCAAGATGATATGATGGGATGCCCTCAGAGGCCTGATGATGTTATGGAACATGTACCTATGCACGACATGACATTCATACGCATATGCATGACATTATAATTATTTCATTATTTACGGAGTTATCAAGGCTTACAGGTTGAGTTGTTTACTCTATATTCTTTCCATGTCTGTTGTGTACTTAGTCATGTGCCTTACATACTCGGTACATTATTTACTGACGTCCCTTTTTCCTGGGGACACTGTGTTTCATGCCCGCAGTCTCGATAGATAGTTCGAGAGTCCTCCAAGTAGGCAATTAACTCAGCGGAAGATATTGGTGCACTCCATTTGCTCCGGAGTTGCTTATTTGGTCAGTATGATTTAGAAGTGTATTATTTGGTATGGCAGGGCTCTTTTCCGACCTTTATGACAATTATGTATCTTAGAGGCTTGTAGACAGATGTCATGTACGTAAAAGATTGTATGGCCTTGTCGGCCTATGTTCAGTATACGATTTGTTGTTTTAGCCTTATAGGCCCGTACGTCATATGTATAAGTTTGGATTACATATTGGGTTGTCCAATGTCGAGTATTTCTCCATGTTTTAGTGTACTTATCTCACGGCAGGCTATCTAGATCATTTACCTATGATAGTATGATACGAAAGGATACGTTGTGTTGGCACTCGGTTGAATAAGGTATCGGGTTATCGTCGCGGTCCATCGGTTTGGGTCATGACAAAAGTGGTATTAGAGCAGTTCTGATCGTAGGGAGTCTATAAGCCGTGTCTGGTAGAGTCTTGTTTATAGGTGTGTCGTGCACCACACTTATAAGTAGAAGGATACAGGGAATTTAGGACTATCACCCTTTCTTCTTACTCTAAATCGTGAGGTAGAGCTCACTTATAAGAATTCAAATTCCGAACTTCTATTTTATTCGTAATAAGACGGTGCCTACGTTCCAAAAGATGATCGATAAGAGATATAGCTGTGGAACTGGTGAATTAGAGGAACTCGACTTTGTATCATGCTTATGATAAGTAAATGTGAGGTCTTTAGCAGATCATGTGCGTACTGAAAGGTGTAAGCCTCTTGATAAGGATTCTTGAGGCAAGAATACCTATCCACCATAATGGTGAAAGACATTGAGAGATTCAGAAGATAAATACAAGTCTCAACAAGCAAAGGAAGCAAGATGAAGAAGAGTACGAGGCGCCCAGTTAATAAAGGTTAACAATGTTTATAATTCAGGCAGAGGAATATAAGCTTTTTGAGTTATATTGAACAGTAACAGAGGTATGTACAATTGGTCGTATCTATCTCAGTTATGCCCTATGGGGGCTAACGGGTGTAGTTTAAGAAAAGAACAAAACATCAGGATCCGTCTAGGGTTAGAGTAACCCAAAATGGTGAATTGATTGTTTGTGTTAGTTGATATTTCCGAAGGGTATTAAAAATGTGCTAGTAGATCTTCTTGTGAGACATACGGATGGTGCACTCTAGAATATTACAATTAGATGAAATTTCAGAAGATAGGCACTGAAATCCTGTAAGGGATAAATATTACCTTAATGTGACTCTCGTCCCTAGTAGACCAAGGACGTTGAGCAACCCAAAAAGCCGATGGATGAAGCAAGGGGAGAAAAAAGCAAAAGAATGTCTTGCTGAAGTTTTCACAAGAAAATGGATAGGCAAAAATATTAGCAGAGTAATGAGAAGAGAGATAAGGAAGAATTATGAGTAAGATGCGATACATAGATGAAAACAGTAGATCAAAAAGATGATGGTATTACCGGGTCCATTGTCAGGTGAAGGAAGAGACGGGAGGTGATAGGCCTTAAGGCAACAAAAGAGTATAGGCCATGAAGTCATATCCTCATTTCAAGAAGTAAGTTCATGACTCTAATGTGATTACCAATAAGAAAATCTAGATCCTAGAATAGTAGAGATCGGTATGGGCTGGTGAACAAGATAAAGTAAACATGAATTAGGGATTTAGTGATTTGATAGTGGTCGACATCATGAGAATTTCCGATTTTGTACCGGCAATAATAGAATGTACAACAGAAGAAGATTCATGAAAAGTTCAGAGAATGGTCATTCAGGAAGACGCTTCCCTAAAGTAAGCAATGTGAGCAAAATTAAGCTTAAGAGATTGTATGTGCCAGTTATAGTAATTGTCACCTCATGAGTAAGGAATTTCGTTATCCTTAGTATAGAAGGATTATCGCAAGGAGAGTAAGGGTCAACGATGATGTGAAAGGACGCCACTAATGAAAAGGTAGAACATTTATAAGCAGATTGTCGTAGCTCTAACTCTTAGCACTCCTCTAAAGGGGGGAATATGGAATAATGTGACATTACGTCAGAATTAAGTGGTTATAGTAATTATGGAATGGTAAAGGAAGAATGCGATAAAACAAAAAAGGGATGAAATTGCACTTATTCAAAGCCTACAGATATGTTATGGTACCAGAGAATTATGCAAACATGACGTCAGAGAAAGGAAGTAAGGGTTCCTGCCCGAGATATTATTGATTAATAAGGAGCAAGTGCGAGAGGTAAGTTAAGACAAAGGAAATGACACAAGAAAGAATACGTGGAATATTGATACGGGAATGGGCCAACAAGCAATTAGTAGTTGATTCAAGAAGAGTCTAGCTATGGCTAGACAAGAGAATACAAACAAATCAATATATTAGGCAAGATAAACATAGGGAACCTCAATATGAGGAATTTAGCCTCACAGTTATGACATCGTGATCCTTGAAAAATATCCATATAGGAGTTGGGGAAGTTAAAAAGGTACCGTATGAGTGTTACAGAAATAAAACAAAGTGCCTCCATGAAGATAGTCAAAATATTAGTTCAGGAGTAACCCTACAAGAACAAGGGAGTGGAGATAAGTAACTACGGGTAATTATAGGCAAGGAAGAACATCGAAAATTCCGTTAGGCATACGATGTGATAATCTTGCAGCCTTACAAGAGTCAGAGGATCCTCCCTAAATACTACAATGAAAGACAAGCTGAGAAAGTAAGGAAGAAGGCTTCAACCTAAGCACCACGGCCTAAAGAGGAAATGGTCGTGTAGCAACAGTCTCACAACAACATTGTAAGCACTCCAAAGGAAAGTGGCACCTACCGTGGCTAATAAACGGGAAGTAAAACTAAAGGTAATAGTTGAGATCATATGAGTTGCACGAAAACTCTGGCATGTGTGGGCACTAATATAAGCTAAGTATGGACGTAACAAGGGGGAAGAAAGACAAGGAAAAGTAATAGCATATGTTGAAAGAAAGCTAAGATGGAACAAAAGAAATTATCCGATCAATGATCCAGAGCAGCCGTAGAAGGTCTTGGTATATGTTAGAAGAAAGAATTGAGCCCAGGACTTAGACGAAAGATTAAATTGTTAGAAGATTGTATCATGCATATTCCTCAGCGCCCATGAAAGGCTAAACAGAATAACTAATACCATGAACCACGGATCGGGAGATAACTTAAGCCGACATAAACGCTGATCATGAAAAAGGAGGAAACTAAAGAGTTACATCAATGAAGTAAATTGGGAATCCGATTATTGGACGCAGAAGTTATAGGAATCATGATTGAGAACATAGCATAATCACCCTTAATATTAGAGGTGCAAGAGAGATAGCACAATAACTATATTCTATAATGTCTCTACGATAAAGCCAGTTAGAAGAAGCACCAGCCTCATAAAAAGTCAGTATAGAGCTACCACCAGATCGTGTATGCACCGGAGGTGTAAGTATTATAATAGAGCTTCAAGTTGTGGATGTGAATTATACCTATGTGGACGGGAGGTCATGGGAGAAATAGAATACGTGATGCAAGATTATAAGATAAGTAAGGTAAAGGTGAAAGCCGTACGAGATAATCAAATGCAGAAGGTTGTGAATAGTCCATATTGCGGATAAAAAACTAGAATAGAAGCGCGGGGATTCAGTATCCAGGAATTTTAGCAACGTCGTTAGTGGCATACCTTCCGGAGTATGGTTTCTAAGTACCGAAAGGTCTAATTAGAGAGTAAAATAAGAGTTAGAGACGATGTGATGTCTCGCTTGATGTTCCAGAAAAGCATAAGGAAATCGGTCGCAAGCTAAAGTATGCTAGAAGGACAAGGTTCTAGAAAGATAGGAGTAAGGAAAAGGAAAGGGCAAGGGAGAAGGTGACAAAAATGGATAAGTCCTTGGGATTAAGACCGTGAAAACAAAGGAGCTAATGGTTCCTCTAAGTTATAGAAAGCTCAATATAGCCTGAATGAACTCAAAGGAGTTCAAGACTAGTAACATTTAGAAGAGATGGAATGCTGCCCTGCTAATAGAATGACAGTGTGATTGTGATAAATAAAGGATGACGTTTGGGCCTTCGAGTGAGTAATGACTTGAAGAGGATTTCATCAATTGTAAGGGACTAAAATACCCATATAAGGTGAGTCACATTGGGATGTTATAAAGTACGGTTATGGAAGTATGCTATCACCCCTAGGTGGATCAATCTAATTACTCCGTATCAAGTTATCAGTGGTAGATGATGGATCAATATTTAGGTGAATCAACAATAGATGGATAAAAGTTCAACAGTATGAGATGATACTAGACCATTAGTCTTAAGGATAAGCAACGAGAGTAACCTAGAGTTGGTTGCAGACCTCAGTAACGATAAATCGAAGTAAGAGTTATGGTAGAGTATGACCTATGTAGATGCAATAAAAATACGAATGTATAACCAGGTCTATGAAATAAGATATAGAAATATTCGTAAGTTCGACAAAATAACGAGTGAAGAACTTCAGTAATGGCTAAAATCGGAGGAAAAAGGAAAGAAGATACATAAGCACACTTACAAGGTCAGAATCGTACAGGCTGCATGGTAGAAGGTAGCAACAGTTATGAGGCTGGAATGATTTCTGACCATAAGTCGTGGTTTGAGAAAGAGGCCTAAAGGGGGAAAGCCCTGGCCTTTGGATTAATTCACAGAACAGTTGCCTAGGATTACAAGGAGAGCACTAAAGTATTTGCAAGGACTATAAGCTATGACAGTGATAAGTGCATCAGTCAACATTCGAGGACGAATGTTCCAAAGGGAGGGATGATGTTACACCCCATATTTTTATACGTAAAAATGCGCCACAAATAAATTGATGAAAGCTCGTGAATGAGGTGTTATGTTATATCTCGCATTTCGTATATAAAAGTTTCGTCTTCAGTTAATCGACGTAGACTCGGGAATGAGATTACCTCGAGGTTAATATATTTACGTTATTTATAACAAGCGATAAGTAAGCGTTATGAAGGATAAAGGAGTACATGAATTAAAGAAACGAGTTTCGTTGAAGGTTGCCGATTTGGAATAATCTACGGGTCGAGCGATACTACTCGATATTTATGGACTAGTACGATATAAGGTACCATATGGCCTTGATAGTATGAAATATAAAGTATATAAAAAATGAGTAGTATTTTTAGGTAATTTGAGACAATTCTTAATTAAACGGGTAATTGGTTAATTACCGGGTAACAAGACATTACCTGGTTAATTAATAAATTTATTAGATATTATTAATCCCTTCCTCCACACCCCCCCTCCCCCCAAAAAAAGAAAACGTGGCAGAAAACCACAAAACCAAGAGAATGACTCTTTAATCTACTATGAATAGATGGCTAACTAAGAACAATTACAATTTTAATAGGTAAAGACTTAATATAATCTTGTTCCATTTCATTTAGACAGCAAAACCAAAAATGTCCAAAATATTAAATCAAGGAACATATCATTTCCTAGTTCGAATACTTCAAGAACAGAAGAAAAAAATTCAATCCAATTTTGCGGTTCTAAATTGCAACAACACAATTCCAACGAGAATTTGTTAGAATCGTAGCAACATAAAAGTTTACGGTTCTAAAGGAGTACTGTACAATATTGTCCAAGAGTATTATACGGAATTTTTCCTATCCCAGGTATGTTAAGGCTATCACATATTTCTTTTTGGCATGATCCAAATAATATAAACGAAAGGAGAAAAATACGCAATTGTCATAAATGATTCTATTCGTAGAAATATTAGGGGTGTCTATATTCTTGATTCCCCATGTGGATTATTATGGGTCTCAGAGATATACGTATTTGATAAAGTTTATCAGAAAGGTATATGAATTTTTATGGCATTCCGAGAAAATCTTATTAATGTATTTCGTATGCATTTCATGCATTTATACATGTACATTGACCCATGACTAGATGGAATTATATACGTGTATATATGTATATTATAATTAAATGGGATATGGGAAAAGGTTACGGTATTATATACACACCACCACCTGACCAGCTGGTATACGTTGATGATTTTGTCCGTAGTCGCCGAGATGATATGATGGGATGCCCTCATAGGACTGATGATGTTATGGAACATGTACCTATGCACGACATGAAATTCATACGCATATGCATGAAATTATAATTATTTCATGATTCACAGGGTTATCAAGGCTTACAGGTTGAGTCGTTTACTCTATATTCTTTCCACGTCTGTTATGTACTTAGTCATGTTCCTTACATACTCGGTACATTATTCGTACTGACGTCCCTTTTGCCTAGGGACGCTGCGTTTCATGCCCGCAGGTCTCTATAGACAGTTCCAGAGTCCTCCAAGTAGGCGATCAGCTCAGCGGAAGATGTTGGTGCACTCCATTTGCTCCGGAGTTGCTTATTTGGTCAGTAAGATTTAGAAGTGTATTATTTGGTATGGTGAGGCTCTGTCCTGACCTTTATGACAATTATGTATCTTAGAGGCTTGTAAACAAATTTCATGTACAGAAAAGATAGTATGGCCTTGTCAGCCTATGTGCAGTATACGAGTGGTTGTTTTGGCTTTATAGGCCTGTACGTCATCTGTATAAGTTTGGATTACATTTTGGATTGTCCAATGTCGAGTATTTCTCCATGTTTTAGTGTACTTATCTCACGACAACCTCTCTGGCTCATTTACCTATGATAGTATGATACGAAAAGATACGTTGTGTTGGTACTCGGTTGAATAAGGTACCGAGAGCCCGTCGCGGCCCATCGGTTTGGGTCGTGAAAATTCGGGATCATCAGTCGAGGATGACGAAATCAGCTCGGGAACTGTCGCTCAACTATCAAGATCTGTAATCGAAGAAGGTGACGCTGAGATAAACTCCATGAGCTTAACTTGGAATTGGAGGAATAAATATATTGAGTATTTGAAAAACGAAAAGCTCCCATCAGACCCTAAAGAATCGAGGGCTCTACGAACAAAAGATGCTCGATTCACATTGGCTGAGGATGGAACATTGTACAACAGGACGTTCGATGGACCGTTAGCAATATGCTTGGGACCAGGGGATACCAATTATGTCCTACGAGAAATTCATGAAGGTACTTGTGGGAACAACTCCGGTGCCGAATCACTAGTTCACAAAATCATTAGAGCAGGATACTATTGGGATATTATGGAAAAGGACACTAAGGAATTTGTTCGAAAATGTGATTAGTGTCAAAGGTATGCACCAATGATCCACCAGCCCGGAGAACAACTTCATTCGGTCCTATCCCCATGGCTATTTATGAAATGGGAGATGGATATCGTTGTCCCTCTACCATTGGCCCCAGGTAAAGCTAAATTCATTTTGTTTCTGACTGACTATTTCTCTAAATAGGTTGAAGTACAGGCCTTCGAGAAATTAAGATAAAAAGAAGTTATAGACTTCATCTGGGATCACATCATATGCCGATTCGGGATACCTACCGAAATTGTATGCGATAGCGGAAAGCAATTCATCGGCAGCAAGGTAACAATGTTTCTCGAAGAGCATAAAATAAAAAGGATCTTATCGACACCGTATCATCCAAGAAAAAATGGATAGGCCGAGTCAACAAACAAAACCATCATTCAAAATCTGAAGAAAAGGTTGAACGATGCCAAGGGAAAATGGAGAGAAATCCTACCCGAAGTCCTTTGGGCATATCTAACAACATCGAAGTCCAGTACAGGGTAAATCTCGTTCTCCTTAGTATATGGCTCCAAAGCCTTGATTCCAGTCGAAGTCGGGGAACCCAACTCCATATTTCGACACACAATAGAAGAATCAAATCACGATACTATGAATACTAGCCTCGAACTACTAGATGAAAAACGAGAAGCCGCCCTCGTCCGAATGGCCGCACAAAAACAACACATTGAAAGGTATTATAATTGAAGGACCAACCTTCACCACTTTAGAATCGGGGACTTGGTCCTGAGGAAAGTCACCATCAGTACTCGAGACTCTAGGGAAAACTCGGCCCAAATTGGGAAGGACCTATCAAGTCCTCGATATCGTCGAAAAGGTATCTTACAAGCTAGGCACGATAAACGGCGAGCAACTACCAAATAATTGGAACATCTCACTCCTCAAGAAATATTATTGCTAAGGTATGGCGTTCTTCTTTTTCATTTACATTTTACACTAACTTATTTTCAGGAGGCCGAGCAAAGGTATCGAAGTCATCAAGCGGAAAAATATTAGGACCCAAAGGCACGTGTTGCATTCTTTTTCCCTTCGACCGGTTTTTATCCCAAACGGATTTTCCCAGCAAGGTTTTTAACGAAGCAACCATTGTTCGTGCTGACTTATAGTATCTGAGGTCTCCTTACAATCAACCTCGAATATTGGGGGGAATCACCCTAGGATGTTTTATTTTCAAGGAAAATACTTCATGTCAAAAAGGTCTCGATAGGAAAACTTTACAATGGACCAAACAGTCGAATGAACCGTGTCCGTGTAGATTTGTTGAGCCCCAATGGAAAAACATGTATGCATGAACTATTCAAAGAAGTGCTTTTCCTTATCAGATATCTTGTGCCCTAATGAAAATTCTCTACTTTATGAGCTCCGTACTTGTGATTTTTGTAAAATGGCTCAAGGGCCAAAGTGAAACTACACCTCGAACGATCAACCCCATACTCAAGGGCTGTCATCAAAAATCAACATTTTGGAATTATCTAAACTCGAAATCATAAGACCTCAAAGAGGCATCCCTCGATTTATAGGCCAAGGCCATCAATCTCGGGGACTAACACTTCGAATAAGTTCGAAGTGTTATTGGGAAATAATCCCAAGAGGCATACCTAAAAACTACGGCCAAATTAACGAGGCTCGGAGACGTCTGAATCCCGCAATAAAAACATGCCTTTGAATACTTTAAAAACTGGTTAAAAAAGGCTATCCTCAGCAAAATAACCAAAGGGCTTCGATAATATCAGCCCTCAAAAAACCTTAAGAGGTATCGAGTTATTCAATACAAATTTGTGCTAAGGCACAAAAAACAAAGGGGTTTTATTAGACCCTTAAAAAACCCAGTGGGTAAAAAAATCATGCTAAGGCATAACAAAATTTTATAAAGTCTTTAAGTCGAAAATGGAAAAAACCATTCTTTTAAGGCCATATCGGCCCGATTCAAAGTCTAAGGGCCAATGCATTTAGATTTCGAGAACACGAAGCTAAGGGTCCCACTACTTCAAGCTCGAATACAAACTCACTCGACTGCAGTTCGAGGATCCATTATCACTCAACACAAACCTAAGGGTTCTATTGCTTCGGGTTCGAGTTTTACTCGAATTCAACTTTACAAGAAGTATTATTTTGACATCGATCAAGTCACCCAAAACCGAAGTCTCAAACATATTCAAGGCATAAAATTATGCTAAAATCTTACAAGCACAAAGCAAGTTTGAAGAAAAAATTTAAGGAGTTCAGAAAAGAAATATCTTTATAGTTATACTTGAACAAAAAGTATGCATAAGAGACCGACAAAGGTCTTACAAAACAAAAAGAAAAAATACAAGTCCTAACTATTCTCAGAGGCGACATCCTCCTCGGGGGGAAGCCACTTCTTCGGGCTCCTCACTTTTGTCAGACCCGCTCTTGTTGCCTTCATCTTCGTCTTCATCATTGGAGGAGGCCAACAACCTGACATCGGCTTCGAGCACCTTAGCTTGAGATGTCTCCTTGGAAAGGTCAAAGCCTCGAGCATGAATTTCCTCGAGATTCTCCCTATGAGATTGGAACTTAGCCAGCTCAATAATCTACTGCACTCGATTGGTGGCCTCCCTCAGCTGAGTTTGGGCCGCCTCAGCATCAGCCAAATATACGGCCATTGACTTGTCAACCTGGGTCTTCTCCTTTTCGACCTCAGCAAGTCTGGCATCCAGCTCTTAAATTATTTTGCCATAGCCGAGCTCTTCTCCCTAGCATTCCGAAGTTGAACTTCGGCCGATGATAGTTGGGACAACACAACCTCTTTCTCCGCAGCAAGGCGGTCCATGCTTTCCTTCCACTGATGGCAGTTAGCTTTAACCTGATCGACACCTCCTGGAAAAACTCGACCTTCTCAATTTTTTGCTGCAACTGAGACATCGAAATGTTAGTCTCCACCCTTGGATCAAGTCCGTATTTTTTTAAAAGGACATTTATTTGCTCGTTCAACTCGGTATCCTCCTTACGATCCGTGGACAAGTCAGCTCGGAGGTCCCTGACCTCTTCATCCTTCTTCCCATAGAGGAGCTTAAGGGAATTTCTCTTCTCTGAAGTCTTCTGGATCTCGGATTCACATTGGCTCAGATCGGCCTGAGACTTGGAAAATCCTATATGAGAAGAAAAAAAGTTAGACTGAAGGAAGGAAAATAAAAAGAGAATTACAACAATTAATACTTACTCGAGATAGAAGACGTTGGGCCTCTTCAAAGAGGGTGGATGCATCGTTATGGTCAGAGGAATCATCGACCCCGGTAAAGCAATCCCGAAAGGGATCCTCTTCACTAGGGACTCCGCCTATGTTGGGGGTCCTCATGGCCCGAGCCTCTCTTATCGCCTCCTCAGAGTAAGACGGTAGAGAAGGAAAATGACATGTTGTCACTGCCTCGAGCGAGTCACTCGAAGCACTTTTTTCGGTTCTCGGGGTCTAAGAACCGGCCCTTTCGGGTATGTTTGTTGCTGGTCGAGAGACAATCTCGACCTCAGGCGATTTGGGGTCTTCACCCGAATTTTCATTTGAAGCCTCCTCACCATGAGGTTGGATCTCGGCAACCGCCTCTAGTTTTGAAGGTTGGCAGCCTCGACAGTCTTCCTGGGTTGAACCACCAACGCCGATGCGTCACCTTCTTCTTTTTCATCTTCTTCTTCTTCTTATTCTCTTAACCTTTAGACCGAGTCCATGGTGAGAGAAATGAACTTCCTTCTGGTCCTTCGAGCTTAGGGTTTGGGGTCCTCGGATAATGAGACATCCTTTCTCTTCTTCTCTTTCCCCGATTTCAGAACTGGGGACTTGGGGTCTTCCTCGCCACTCGGAGGCCTCAAAATCACATCCTTGTTCAGGCCTGTACAAAAGGAAACTTGGTGAGAAAAAACGTATGATTCGCACCTCGTAAATAAAGAAGAAAAACTCACCGTGATTCTTTGCCTCCCATTTGCCCTTTGCCAAGTCATGCCAACAACGCTTGGCATGAGAGAAAGTCGAGGCCAACTTTTGAACCCAGTCCTCGAGGTCAGGGACCGCTGGAGGCATCCACGAAACCGATGCATGACAAACGAAGAGGTTAGATAAATTAAAAAATAGGAGCATAAAAATTGATGAGTAAAGTGTTACTTACGCTCGGGGTTCCACTTCTCGGGAAATGGAATTTTTTTCTTTGGGATGAGTCGCAGGTCCTTACCTGAACATACTGACTCATCCACCCCCGGTCCTTGTCCTCATCGATTCTCAAAATAGAGCCTTGGTTGCTCGCCGTTGAATCTTGATCAACCCTCGACAGAGTTGGGGTCGATATAATCTCATGAGATGGTTGAGAGTGAACGACAGCCCCTCCACCTTACTGAAAAAGAATCGGAGCATAATCATGATGCGCCAGAAAGAGGGGTGAACTTGGCCGAGGGTCACCTGGTACATCTTGCAGAAATCAATGATGACTGGTCGAGGGGACCCAACGCGAAAGGGCAAGTGTAAACACTTAGAAACCCCTATAGCAATCCCTTTTTACCGCCTTGATATGTCCCGCCGTTATCAAGCCGATTTATCTCGGCGTGTGCTCACATCGGTCAGAGACCGATGGAGGGTTCTCGACTTTAAAGTCGTACTTCAGAATGCATGGGCCGGGAACATACTCACTAGGGTGTGGTTCCACCGGTGTTTTATCACCGGCCGGCCCAGAAGAAGAGCCTTCTCCATTTGAGGAACGATTTTGGAAGTTTTCGCCATTGATTCAAGTAGAAGAAAGCGGAAAATATTGAAATTAGGTAGTTTGAAACTAACAAGGTTGGCTCAAAGGGTGATGAAAGAGAAGATATTGAGAGAGTTAAAAACATAGAGAAATAGATGAAGATGAAAGTAAAAATTTGATTCAACAAAGGAGTCCATATTTATAGAATTACAGTGACGGTTTGATGATGCCAGTGGCCGACCATCCACTGAAGAGCATTAATGATTTGGAAAAATGTAACGACGGGACGTTTTGGTCACCTCTATCGCTTACATCACGAGGATGACATCACTATCAAGGTCTTAAGAAAATTGAGGCTCAAGTCGTTTCTTATCATTTTACTCTAAGAAACGAGGAGACTATCCGTATATGGTATTCTCTATTTTGGTCGAGAAATGAATGTTACGTCGAAGAGCTAGGACGTCGAGTCCGAGATCGAAACCTCTTTCTATAACGAGTCAATGTCAATCGAGGCTAGAAAGAAACATACTCTGAATAATATCGGCATAGTCTTATAACGTAAAGGGCGAGATATCCGCGATAGGTCGAGGATCGTGGTATGAATCTCGGAACAAATCAAATCTGTAGAGGTTAATTAGCTGTTGATACAATTTTCTACTATAATTATAAGTGTACCTTAATTAGGACTCCTCTAATATATAAAGAGGATCTCAATTCTTTTGTAATGATCATATATCGCTGGGAATAATATATACATCATTTCTTCCTTGCTCTATTTACTGTTCATCAGAATTGTTTTATCCTTTACTGTCTTTACTGTACAACCTCGAGGTTACTTCAGTTCGAGGTTGAGGCTTTGTTTACACATTGATTTGATTTATTTTACTGTCTAATTAATCCATTTACTTTCTTGTTTATCAATTGGTATTGAACGAAATTACATATCCTTAAAACCAAAATATAAGTTTAATGTTATCCGAATTTTAGTGTTGTTTACCGTGAAAATGGTAAGTACAATTATATTTGATTATGTGGTTCTAAAAATACGTGATCTATTTTAATACCGGTTGTTTAGGCGATAGATGCTGAATGTGAAGTGAGAAAACGAAATAAAAGCAAAAGGAAATGAGATTACGCAAATCGGGCAGCGGAGAGACCGGTATCAAGGGTGGTCGAAAAGGGCCTCGAGGTCGAGCTTTAGAAGCTCGACAAGGGGCTATCGATAATGGTATAACAATATTGAAGGCCTTAATAAAGGCCTGTTATGATCAATAGCAAGTAATAAATGAAGAATAACTCAAGAACACAATAAATGAGAAGGAATAAATGAATAAAGCAATTGTAGAGAATGTTTTAGTTAGAGAGTAGAGGATGTTCTTGTTCTTGTTCTTGTATTTAATATCATGTGTCTTACAAAGTGACAAGGGTCCCCTTTATATATGAGGGGTAATCCCAATATAGTACATGTGTAATTAATTCAAAGAGATATGGCTGGTACATCCATTTAATGCCACAGTACGAGCTTGTACTATTTTGTGTATTTTGTCAGCTTTAACCACGTGCCCCTTGGGAATTTCCTGCCTTTCCATGTTTATCTTCGATTTTTACTGCCTCGAGTTCGAGGACCTTCGATATGCCCCCTCGATGCCAAAAATCGAACCGTCGAGCCTTCTAAGCGTCGAAATGACCGTAAAATCTGGCTCTCCGATTTTAGCCGTATACAGATAGTCCCCAAGTTTCTTAGAATGAAGATATAAGAAACGGCCTTGACCTCTTGCCTCTTCGACACTCCTATTATGATTCCAGTCCCTTCAGCTCATTAAATGACGTGACATGAAAATCTGTGCAGAGGTCGTTGTTAACACAATTCTTGAGAAACTCATGAATCGTCATAGGTCGACTCTTCCGCTTCAAGCATACCCGAAGGGCCTCTATAAATACTGCAATCACTTGCCTTTTAATAGTTTTGCATCTTCTTCATCTTCTCCAAACCTTCAAATTTCAACTAAGTGCTTTCCATTCTTATCTTCTGAAATTTGTACGTTTTTTCATCTTCTCACTTCAAAACTTGATATTTATCATGGCAAAAATTTCCAAAACGGTTCTACAAAAGGAGGGAGCCGTTTCTTCATCACGCCCGTCTAAGGGAAAGTCAAAATTCCTCCTACCATCGAGCAATGCATCCCTGTTGACACCATTTCTAACTTCACAATAGAAAACCCCCCTTCTACACCAGGCCTATGTGAGCCCATGTCACGATACGTAAGTGTAGTATCGGATATAGAGAGGGTAAAACTTGACTGCCGCTAGGGAGAGGCGGCCCGAGTAGAGATCCCTATGGCTGATGAAAGCATAGTCACGCACACCGCTGGCTTTCAGTGTGTATACATACCTCTTCACCTTAGGCCCCGTCGATTCTTCTTCTCTACCGATTGACACGGTGATTATTGATTTTTGTCATCAATACCAAGTGACATTCGGTCAGATCTATCCTTCTTTTTGGAGGATTGTATATATGTTTTGACATATCACCAACATGGTCAAGGGAATGACTTTCACCCTCGACTATTTGATCAGATTGTACAACCCTCGATTCTTCCGGGGGGGCCTTATTAAACTACACTGCCGATACACCAAGGCGTTCCTCGCCTGCATTGATGAGGACAGAGATCGGGGATGGATGAGCCAATTTTTTAGAATCAGAACTTCGGACATCATCCCCGCAGAAATGGAATATGAAACGTAAGTACCCCTGAATTGAGCATGCTTTGCCATCTCTTTCTCTTTTGACTGGTTTTCTTCTAACTGTGCAGTAGTTTCCCAGTGCGGTTCAGGACCTTCCGGGGTGGATCATATGTTTAGACTACGGTTTCCCATACAAAAAATGCGTATGACGTGTGCTGGCTAAAACATACCGGCAGACTAAGAACCATGGTATGCTCTTGTTGCTATTTTTTTCTCATTCTTCATAAGAACTTTTGATGGTGATGCTTTTTGACATAACATGTTTGTGTAGGCCTTGGTGAAGGCGCGCTGATGAGGCCGACCCCACCTGGTGAGGAAGAGGCCCCGAAGACGACCAAGGATAAGAAAAGGAATAAGGAGGCCTCGCTGGAGTCTCCAAAATCAAAAAGGTCAAAGGCTCATATGCCTAGGACCGATGCCACCGTCTTGTCCTCGACGACCGCTGAGAGCCTACGGGCCGAGGAAGAGAGAGATGATGCCTTCCCTTTAGTACAAATGGAAAAACAAAGCACTGAGGCTTCGAGAGATGTTGGGTTGTCGTCTGCTGAGTTAGAGGCGGCCGATGTGGACCCGCTGTTTTTAGAGGAGACCCTCGAGGAGGGTTTGGGAGTAGTCCCCGATACGCTCATCGGACATGGCACAGTTCGTGTAGAGGAGCTCGGAGGGCTTGCTACTAGAGCTTTCCGGGGTCGGGAAGAAACCTCGATGGAGGCTGATATTGCTAGTGGAATTCATTCGAGCCCATCATTTTCTTCAGGGGAAATATGGGATGCTAAAGTTAGGGGTGTTGCCGGTCTAGAGACCTATCGTGGAGAGGATGATTCATTTAAAGACTACTTCGATGGGGTATATGAGGAGACCGAAGTTGATGCCCCAATTTCTCTCGAGGAAGCAGAGAGGATCTAAAAGTAGGTGACATTTGAGAAATAATATGCTATTATCTGATTTTTTATTCTTGTTTTTTGATTTCCCTTCTCTGTGCTGCAGGTCAAGAAGTTGTATGACCAAGACTTCTCCAAGATGTAAGATGAGTTGACTCATTGTGGAGAAGAGCTTGAGAAGCTTATTTCGGAGTCGGTCGAGCTGGAGGCTTTATGTGCTCGAAAGGAGGAGGAATTGACCAACCTTCGGGCAAGCTCGGAGAGAGCACTTTGACAGAGGGTCGACTTCACCGAGCAGGTATGTCGGTACTCACATTTTTACTTTTAGTTGAAATGCTTGGTGTTGATTGACCTACTTTCTGCTTTTCAAATTAGGTAGAAGGACGCCCTGGTGGAGCGTCTTCGAGAGGAGTTTGTGGCCAAGGATGCCTAAATCCTAGAGCTGGCTCGGCTGAATGACACCGCAGGTTCGGAGAGGGAGGCGCTTCGAGGGAAGCTATCCTCAGTTCAAGACCTTCTCCAAGGTGCTCAGGAGGAGGCTGCTGCACTATCTACGACCAATTATGAGTCCAATGAATATGTCTCCTCATATAAGAGAGATGATGCTGATGCGAACGATCGGGACAGGGATATATCCGAGAAGGGCGAGCTAAAGCTGGCTCGGGCAGTTGCTTATGCCCGTGCACAGGCCAGGAGGCATGCCCTCAAGGAAATGCGAGCCAAGGGTGTCGATCTCTCTGCCGAGATCGAAGAGGTCAGGGCCCTAGAGGAGGAATTGGTAATGCCGAGTATATCGGATGAGGGCTCTGAAAGCGGCTCGGACAGCAGCGAAGGCGAAAAGTAGATTTTCCTCCTTTTTTTGCTTTCTCCTTTTTATGTATATGGGCCCCTTCGGGGGAATTTTTGTAAATAACACCTCTGTAAATATATTTTTTGAAATAGAATATCTCTTGTCACATATCGCACATACTTTGTCCCGTGATGCTTACGCAACAATTGACTTTCATTCTCCGATTCTTAGCTCCTCGGAACTCGCACTTGCAATAGTAAATCCCCTCGAGATCGAATACCTTCTCGAGGCTAGGTCGGCATGTGAGCTTTGATCCCTTTAATGCCGTATGAAGATATCATTTATGTGACGTGACTGAGGTGGCCCCACCGGTACACTTTCCCAAATTTTATGACGACTTTGTCAGAAATTGAATGGACTTCAAAGTAGTTGGTTAGCCACCTTTCGCTCTCTCTCTCTCTCTCTCTATATATATATATATATATATTCTTATATATTCTTGCTCCTTTTTCATTCTAACTCTTGCATCTTTGAAAAACTTAAATTTCCTTTCAACATTCTCACCCCTTTCCCATTTTTGTGAAAAATGCTTTCATTCCTTCCTATTTATCTCTGCTTGAGTAGTTATGGCTGCCATGCCCGAATCTGTTCACCAAGAAGAGGGAAATTCTTCCTCCGCTCCTAGGCCGGCCAGTGGTACACCGCCGGCGTATGGTGAGCTGACCTCGTACTGCTTTTTTCCGAAGAAAGATTTTGCATTAGAGAAACCCATCGATGCCCCGGGATATCGGAGCATGCTTCGAGGTTCGTCCAATGATAGAAGAAAACCACCTCGAGGCCGTGAGGAGAGACTGTGGCTGAGGGAAAATGTGATGCTTCAAATACCCTTTCAAGAAGAGAACATCATGACTGTCATGGGAGAATTTTCAGCCATGCCCCATGACCCCTTGGACGTGCCTCGTGGCATCCTGGCAAGCCTCTCAACGCCTAGCACCACAGACGGCCCTGTGGTCTTGGCTGCGCCAAGTGACAAGCGCGTATGGGCCTCTGTCGCCCCACCGATATTCCTCGCTAGCGCCCAGCCGCAAGCAGCTGCTAACAGTGCCACACATGAAGACAATGTCGCGCGCGCAGATCGTGATGCCAAAGACAAAGTTGCTGACAACGGACATGTTTCTACCTTGTAGGAAACTAACTCATTTTCATTGTAAATATAGAGTAGTTTTATTCCATGTAATTTCATTATGTTCCTCTAGCTTAGTTAGGTCATGTGTTGTAGCTTTGGTTTATTTCTTTTTAAGCATTATTAGGGGGGATCAAGCAATCAAAACTTTCTAGCAAGCCATTCTCCGTACTGGTGTCTCTCCCCCTCGACACCGCGTCTTTTGTAATAGCTTTCATTTATGAAATCAAGATTTATTTCAATTCTCTTTACTGTTCTTTCAATTGTTCTTGACATCAACTTTCCCGTACGGCACTGACAATCTCGTTTAGCGTACGGAGGGGACCTCAGTTGGCGGACAGCAGCTGCACTAGCATCCGTTGCTTAGCCTTATGTCGCTCTTCCAAGGAATCTTAGAAAGGCGCTGTGTAATAGTTGGTATCATAGCCTAGGCTCGACATCGCACGAGGCAGCCAAAATTTTTGGTAAATTCAAGGACCTCCAACAGGAGCGTGCTGAAGATTTAGCCTACAAGGCATAAGAGGCAGACAGGGTGACTGCCATGCAGCAAACTATAGACAACTTGATAGGATAGCTTAATATTGTTCATGCTGCTCTAGAAGGGTTGCTTCGAGGAGGTGGAAATCAGGGGGGGGGGGGTTCTGTGAACCTCTTCCCCATGGCACAAAAATTGAAAATTCCTGAGACAAAGCCATACAGTGGAGCTTGGAATGCTAAAGAAATGGAGAATTTCATCTTCAACATCGAGCATTACTTTGATGTCGTGAGAGGCCTAGAAGAAGCCAAGAAGGTAGCAACTGCTGCCATGTATCTTCAGGGTGTTGCTAAGCTATGGTGGCGAGTGAAGTACGAAGCCATCAGAGACGGTGAAAATGCTTTGGAGACATGGGAAGAACTGAAGGCAGTCATACGCCTACAATTCTTCCCCGAGAATGTTGAGTATAATGCAAGGAGAAAACTATGAGAGCTCTGACAGACCAGATCAGTACGGGACTACGTGCGAGAATTCTCCGTGCTCACGCTGAACATCCGTGACATGGGGGACAAAGAAAAGCTCTTCATATTCCTGGAAGGGTTGAAACCTTATGCTCGTATGGAGCTGCAAAGATAAAGGGTAGACACCCTACCCAAGGCGATCCAAGCAGCGGAATGCCAAGGGGACTATCAAGTGAAAACTCAGAAGGATAGGCCTCAACCACCTGTCCGAGCGGGATACAAATGAATCCAGCCTAACAATGGTGGCCCTAGCAGAAGGTGGGGAGATCGAAGTGCACCCAAATCTAGGGCTCCTTCCTCAGGCAGCAACAGTGATGCATCAAACAACAATGATCGGGGGAGAAAGCCTCCCTCAGGATGCCGTCATTGCGGCGGGCCACATTGGAATAACGAATGCCCAAATGCACAGATGAACGCCCATCAAGCTTATGATGATGGGACGAATGATGAAGTAGACGATGCGGGGCAGACCGAACCAGCCCGTGCCTTCAATGTAATTGTGGGTTCTATTTCTGAGGCATTAGCGAGAACCAGTGCTGGTATCCGTAAGAAGAAGGACCCCTGCCCAATCCCCAAGAAATGGAAAAAGAAAACGAATGAAGAGACTCCTCCTAAACAAAAGAGGACCTTGATGTTCGTTGAACTGAAGGTAAATGGCAAGCCCATTAGGAAGATGATAGATACAGGTGCTACCCACAACTACTTGGCCTCAACGCAGGTGGAGCGCCTTGGCATAGTTGTAGGAAAGGGAAGAGGTCATGTCAAGGCTACCAACTCATCTCCTCAGCCAGTGGGTGGAATATCCAATGAAGTACCAGTGAAGATGGGTCCTTATGAAGGAAAGTTCAACTTGTGTGTGGTAATCATAGATGACTTCGAGTTGATAGTTGGGCTAGAATTCTTGAGGAAAACCAACACCATGCTCGTACCATATGCGGACGTTCTTCTGATGATGTGAGAAAATGGGGCCAAGCCCTGCATTATCCCGTGCATGCCCATGAAAATGGCCGCTGAGAACATCTCGACCTTACAACTGAAGAAGGGAGTCAAAAGACATGAACCTACGTTCCTGGCTGCCCTATGCATTGAAGAGGTAGAACGCTTATCGGGTCACATTCCTACACCCGCAAAAGAGATACTACTAGAATTTGAAGATGTCATGCCACAGGAGATGCCAAAGCGACTTTCGCCTAGGCGCACAGTGGAACATGAGGTTGAGTTAGTGTCGGGTGCGAAGCCACCTGCCCGGGCACCTTATAGAATGTCATAACCCGAACTCACCGAGCTTTGGAGACAATTGACGGAGATGCTAGACATAGGGATCATTGTACCCTCCAAGTCCCATATGGGTCCCCTGTACTTTTCCAAAAGAAATTTGACGGTAGTCTACGACTCTAGGTCGAATATCGGGATTTAAATAAAATCACTGTGAAGAACAAGTATCCTATTCCTCTAATGGTGGACTTGTTCGATAGATTGGGGAATGCAACGATGTTCACAAAAATTGACCTAAAGACAGGGTATTGGCAAGTCCGGATTGCTAAGGGCGATGAACATAACACGACCTTTGTGACAAGATATGGGTCGTTCGACTTCCTATTTATGCCATTCGGCTAGACTAATGCTCCAGCTAAATTTTGCACCCTAATGAACCAAGTCTTTCGATAGTATATTGACGAATTTGTGGTGGTCTATTTGGATGACATTGTGGTTTATAGCCAAACACTGGAAGAAAACCTGGAGCATTTGCGGAATTATACGCAAAGCTATCCAAGTGCTCCTTTGCTAAAAAACTTATCGACTTCCTCGGACATTTCATTGAGGAAGGGCGGATCAAGATGCACAAGCAAATGATCCAAGCCATCACAGATTGGCCGCCACCCAAGGATATCCAAGCCTTGAGGGAGTTCCTTGGTCTATGCAATTTCTATCAGCGATTTGTGAAGAATTACTCCTTTATCGCAGTGCCATTGATAGAACTCCTCAAAAAGGTCACGCCTTGGGATTGGGGTCCTAGACGAGTGGAGGCCTTCAACGCATTAAAAGCGGCTATGTCTAGTATCCCCGTCTTGGCCCTTCCTGATTTGGCCAAGCCATTCGAGGTACAAACGGATGCTTCCGACTATGCTCTTGGCAGGATCTTCTTCAGGGTAACCCTTACCCTGAAGGAGTACGTGCTTCCTTTCTCGCTTTTGGGAAGAAATGAGTATGCCCGATGCAAGTCTCGGAGGGAGACCATCGAAGAGATATATGCTAGGGGCTTTGACCTCTCGGAAAAGATAAAGCAGGCCGAGGTGGACGAGATCGACGCCAAGTTTTTACTTTCTTCTTGAGTTGATGCTGATATTTGAAGGCCGTCGTGGGAGCAGGTTTGATGGGTCTTTGAGGGAGTTGGTCCCGAGAGTAGACTAGATTTTCTGCTTTGTTGTTTGGATAAGACTCATGTGGGAGTGTTGTAAATATGTATTTGTAATGCACATATATACGAAAGATTCTTTGGTTTGATTTGCTTGTCGATAGTTAGCCCGATAAATTGGACTTTGAGATGAAACCCTTGGGGTTATAAAATGTCCATGAGGCTTTCTAAGCTGGTAACTTGTGCTCTTACGCTTTAGGTCGGAACAACCTTTGGTGCAGCTGGCGACTTGGGCTCTTAGGCATTTGACCCTAAGGAGCTTTAGTTAACCGTATCGGGCTTAATATTGGATTCGGGTTTCTACACGAGCTCAATGACCTTCAGGTTTTCAAATTGGCCCTGAGGCGCTTTGGGTCAGTATGACCTGTAGCCGGCGACTTGGGCTCTTACTCGTAAGGTCGATACGACCTTTAATGTAGCGGGAGACTTGGGCTCTTACGCTTTTTTGGCCCTGAGGTGCTTTGGTTAAACATTTTGGGCTTAGTCTCCGAGTCAGGTTTTGACTCGAGCTCAATGGCCCTAAGGTTTTCAAATCGGCCTTGAGGCGCTTTTGGTCGGTATGACATGTAGCTGGTGACTTGGGCTTTTATGCGTAAGGTTGATACGACCTATAATGTAGCGGTCCACTTGGGCTCTTACGCGTTTTTGGACCTGAGGCGCTTTTGTTAACCATTTTGGGCTTAGTCTCTGAGTCAGGTTTTGACTCGAGCTCAACGGCCCTCAGTTTTTCAAATCGGCCCTGAGGCGCTTTGGGTCGGTATGACCTGTAGCTGGCGACATCGGCTCTTATGTGTAAGGTTGATAAGACCTTTAATGTAGCGGGCGACTTGGGCTCTTACACTTTTTTGGCCCTGATGCGCTTTGGTTAACCATTTTGGGCTTAATCTCCGAGTCAGGTTTTGGAATCGAGCTTAACGGTATAAGGTTTTCAAATCGGTCCTGAGGCGCTTTTGGTCGGTACAACCTCTAGCTGGCGACTTGGGCTCTTACGCATTAGGCCGGTACGACTAGCTGGCGACTTGCGCTCTTACGCTTTAGGTCGGTACGACCTTTGATGTAGGTGGAGACTTGGGCTCTTACGCTTTAGGTCGGTACGACCTTTAATCGATTGTTTTAAAAAAAATTTCAAGTAAGTGGAGGCCTGTGATTTTATGACAACAGTCGGACGTCTCCGAGTCGCGTTAGTTGGCCGGAGCCTTATGACGGTTGTCATTGTATTTGGCCGTAGCCTTTTAGTCCCCAAGTGAGATAGCTATGGCGTCTATATCGAGGATATGGCTTTTGGGTCTTACAGATTTGTGCATGCTTTTTTTAAGGTCTTACATATTTGTGCATGCCTTGCTTGAGGTCTTACAGTTTTGATGTTGTCTCATGGAGCGCTTACGAGTTTGAAGTTTCCAGCCCTGAGGTCTTACGACCATGAGTCGACTGTCGAGGACAGTCCCCGAGTCAGAGTTGATGTTGCCTCGAGAAAGGCTTATGAGCTTGAATTTTCCAGACCTGAGGTCTTATGGCTTCGTGTTTTTGGTGACTCGATTGAGTGACTGTCGAGGACAGCTCCCGCGCACTTGATAAAGTTTTTGGCCCTGGGGCTGTCTCTTTTGAAAATAGCAAACTTCTTTGATTTGCGAAATGTTTTGATGATAAAAGATACTTCTCTGATTACTTGATACAAGTATACATGTTCTTACTATCGAGGAATAAATTATTCTATGCGGACACGGTTCAATCGACTGTTTGGTCCGATACATTATTCTCCTGCCGAGACCCTATTTGGCATATTTCATTGATCTCCTGGGGGGATGCCCCTTAGTATTTGAGGTTGATCGAAGAGAAGCCTTGAATACTTTGTGATTTCTCCTTAGGTATCATATGGATGTTGCCTCGTTAAAAACCTCTCCGGTAAAACTCTTTTGGGATAAAATCTGACGTGAGGGAAAAAGTGCTCAACGCATGCTTTAAACCCTAAGGCCTTCGAGCCGGGGGGTGCTTCGACTCCTTTCAATCGAACACCTGCATACAGGTTAGCGTAAAGTGTGAAAGAAAAAGGGAGAGGATTGTACCTTAGCTGTGATGACGTTTGAGCCTTGATATGCTTTGGTTATCAATTCCGAGGACGCGACACGATCCTTTATTTGTTCCTACGAGGATGTAGATTGTGATTGTTACTTGGCTATTTGCTTGTTTTTTTTCTTCTTTGATGTAGAAGGTGTCGATGCCACATCGTGCATTGTAAAAATTTCTTTCGCTCTGTGCTGCTCTTCGTATGTTGTTTTTACTCTATCCTTCGTAGGAAACTTCATCATTTGATGAAAGGTTGACGGCACCAACCTCATGTTGTGAATCCATGGTCTTCCCAGCAATGCAATGAACCTCATGTCACATTCAATGACATGAAACTTGGTATCTCGAATTGTGCCGGCCATGTTGACTGGGAGGATGATTTCCCCTTTCGTTGTTTCGCTTGCCATGTTGAAGTTGAGGACTCGAAAGGCAGGCACGATCTGGCTGAGCAACCCGAGTTGCTCTACCACCCTCGACCGAATTCTGTTGGTCGAGCTACCTGGATCCATGAACACATGTTTAATTTGAAATTTATCAAAAATAAAAGAAATTACCAGTGCGTCATTATGAGGTAGAGATAAGGTGTCGATGTTCTCTTCGCTGAATGAAAGTGCATCTTCAGGTATGTAGCTCCGAGCTCACTTTTCCCTGGTGATGGATAATTTTGTTTGCTTAAAAATGGGTCCCTAAGGGACGTCGACTCCACCAATAATCATGTGGATGATGTGTCATGGTTCTTCTGTTTCATTTTTATTATTTGTCTCTCTTTCCCGAAATTGGTTTTTAGCTTGGTCGCTGAGGAATTCTCGAAGGTTCCCTTTGCTGATGAGTCGGGCTACCTCTTCTCGAAGTTGTCTGCAATCCTGGGTCCTATGACCGTGTGTATCGTGATATTCGCATATCAAGTTGGGGTTCCTTTGCGAAGGATCTAATAGCACGGGTCTCAGCCACCTAGTATCCCTGATCTTTCTTATGGACGATACGATGTCTAAAACATCGATGTTGAAGTTGTACTCAGATAGCCGGGGTGCCTCTACCAGCCATGTGTGCCTGTCGAACCCTGATTTCTTCACGAGTCCTCGAGGATTCTGTCCTCGGTCCATCATTTGGTCATTTCGAGGTATGTTACGTCTCGGGGTCTTTCCTTGATTTTCTATGTACGGTTGGTACCTTTCTTTGTTTGGCCTTGGCTCTCTTTCTAGAAGCCTCGATTCCTTTGTCAGGACTCTGATAGGATACACCGAGCCCGAGGGGGCTTGCAATTGGTCGTCCTCGACCCTGATCTTCGACTGGTACCTGTTGTGCACATCCCGCCAAACTATGGCGGGGCACTCGATTAAATTTTGCTTCAGCTGTTTTGAAGCTATCGAGCTTCGCTCATTCAAGCCCTGAGTGAAGTCTTACACCGCCCAATCATCGGAGATCGATGGTAATTCCACTCGTTCCAATTGAAAGCGGGACACGAACTCCCTTAACATCTCATTCTCCCTTTGCTTGATTTTAAAAACATCATATTTCCTTGTAGCGACCTTGATGGCACCAGCATGTGCTTTTACAAAGGAGTTCGCCATCATGGCAAACGAATCTATCGAGTTCGGGGGCAGGTTAGGATACTACATCATGGCGCCTTTGGATAGTGTTTCTCCAAATTTTTTCAATAGAACAAATTCAATCTCTTCATCTCTTAGGTCGTTCCCTTTCACATCACAAGTGCAGGCAGTAGTGTGCTCATTGGGGTCCGAGATTCCACTGTATATCGGGAGATCGGGCATTCTGAATTTCTTCGGGATAGGCATCAGAGCTGCACTTGATGGGAATGGCTATGCACAAACTTTTTTGAATCTACACCCTTCAGAATGGGGGGTGCGCCCTGATCGACCCTTGATTTGTAGGTCTCCATATTTTTGTCGTTAGCTTCCATCTTCTTTTCGCCCGATTCAATCCTCTTTGCGAGGTCTTCGAGCATCTTCATAATGGTGGGGTTGACTGCTAACCCATTATTGCTAGATCTTTTCGGTGCCTGTTCGACTCGAGGAGCCGTTTCTGGTGGTGTTGTGCTTGGGGTTCTCTGATGGCTTTGTAGCTGAGCAATAGCCACCGTTTGTGCCTGCAACATTTCAAAAATGACATGAAGGCTAACTTCCCTTTCCCTTTGAGCAGGGGCTCCCTGTGCTTCACGTTGGTCTCCTTCCCGAACGCTTCCGTCTGTATGAGAGCTCACATCGACATGTTGAGCATTGCGTGAGCCTTCATCGACAGGAATTTGCACTGATGCCCCTTCAGGATTTTGCGGTGGCACACCGGCACCTAAAGCAGCTGCGCCATTCTCTCTGTGGTCCTTAGGACCGTTGTTTTCATCTGCGTTTACTGAGTTAGACATTTTCTGACTTGAAATTGAAGATTCCTGGACAAGAAAAAGTGTGAATAATAACTTGTGTTTTTAGAAAACCAGCACTAAAACAATCACTATTATTTTTAGCCCCATGGTGAGCGCCAAACTGTTTGCGGTAAAAATTGTAATTATAATTATATTTGATTATGTGGTTCTAAAAATACGTGATCTATTTTAATACTAGTTGTTTAGGCAGTAGATGCTGAATGTGAAGTGATGAAACGAAATAAGAGCAAAAGAAAACGAGATTACGCAAACCGGGTAGCGGAGAGACCGATCTCGAGAGTGGTCGGAAAGGGCCTCGAGGTCGAGCTTTAGAAGCTTGACAAGGGGATATCGATAACGGTATAACAGTGCTGAAGGCCTTAAGAATGACCTATTTATGATCAATAACAAGTAATAAATGAAGAATAACTCAAGAACACAATAAATCAATGAAGCAATTGTAGAGAATGTTTAGTTAGAGAGCAGATGATGTTCTTGTTCTTGCATTTAATATAATGTGTCTTACAAAGTGACAAGGGTCCCCTTTATATATATGAGTGGGAATCCCAACATAGTACATGTGTAATTAATGCAAAGAGATATGACTGGTACAACCAATTGACTGGTACAACCATTTAATGCCACGGTACGAGTTTGTACTATTTTGTGTATTTTGTCAGTTTTAACCACGTGCCCCTTGGGAGTTTTCCGCCTTTCCATGTTGATATTCGATTTGTACTGTCTCGAGGTCGAGGACCTTCGATATGCTCTCTCGATGCCAAAACTCGAACCTTCGAGCCTTCTGAGCGTCGAAATGACCGTATAATCGGGCTCTTCGATTTTAGTCGTATACAAAGGTAAACAACTTAATTCTGATGATTAGATGTAATTTAGATATCCTAATTATGTAATAAAATTCTTAGATCTGCCAACAATAACACCAACTATAACAACATAAGAAATATGTTTGAGTCCCAATACTAGTTAGAGTCGGGTTTTTGAATCTCCATGATCATATTCTTTAATTTGAATTCATCCTAGGCCTTTTATACAGTCATGTATAGAAATTAAATTCGCAAAAGAAGATTCTCCCTTTTAGCTCCTGTTTGAATATAGATTGTTTTTACTTTTTTTTTGTTTAAAAAACATTTAAAATATTGTTTGTTCATAGAATTTGATCAATTTTGAAGAAAAATTTTCAAGTTCCAAAAACTAGCTTGGGCCAGTTTTTTTGTTGAAAATTTTTCATCCACTCACAAAATTTCAGTTTTTCTTTCAATTAAAGTACATGTCCAAACACAACATCAACTTCCAACAATAATTTGTCAACACAACTTCGAAAAACTCTTTTTTTCAAGTTTCAAATTAATACTATATTCAAACGCTTACTTATTTTGTAATTAGCTGATCACTCGATGTCCTAAAGGAAGAGAATCTGCTTAGATGCTTGTACTTTTCTTTTTAGTAAAAGACCACCCTAATATGTCGGAGTTATACAAAATCTTTCTCTCTTTTTGAAATTCAATGTGAAAGTACAGATAGGAAGGAAATAAAGATTTCGCAAATTGACTTCACCGCGTCTACCTCTTGTTAAGTAAATGGAAATACGATATTAATGAACTTATGAAAGGGCGCCATAATTTCCTCCATGTTCTAAGGGACATACGGCAGTGGAAAAGGAGACGAACTGCTTCATCTTCCACCCCTTTCAAGTTTCAACATCCTCTCTTCATATCATCTATTTCTTGTTTATACATTAGTTATTTATTTATATAAATGCGAGCTCCAAGTACTACATTGGAATAAATGTGACGGATGGACTGAAGATTTAGAAAATCAAATCAATAAAAAGAGGAAGAGATGAACTACAAAGTTGGAATAAAAAGAACTACTGACCATATAAACCGCTTTCCCTGAAATGATATTTTTAATGACCTATATATTTAACCAAAAGATAGGATTTTCAGTCAAAGCATATATTTCGAAGAAAGCAGGTTACTGATAACCAAATAATACTCTACTTCTTCAAAAACTTATTTGAAAAGAAATAAATAAAAGAGCAATTGTAAATTAACAAAAATAAATAAGGAATGAAATGAAAGTCGATCCCTCAAATTTAGTAGAAGGCTTTGGTAACGCAGGAAATTGTAAGTATATTTTAGTAATGCTTGGAACTTGTCTTTACAAGTGAGATTCTCTATCCTTATATAGGAGTGTTTAATCATAACATTTTTCCTTATTTATGACGAATTCATTATGATCATTAATGGTATTGATTTCTCGTTATTGTTGGTAATCATAATTGACATATTCGTAGCTATAAAAGCCTTATAATGATTCCGATTCCCTTTCCATATTTATTAATGGTTCATGAATCTTCCCTCCTTTTTGGCCTTGATTCATTCCGTCAGCACCTCTTCTTTGACAGCCGTTTAGGCTCGATCATCTGTTATTTACTATTTCGTGGGTGTTTGATATGTATCTTCCTTGCATTCTTAATTTCACTAATTAAATATGCCAGTTGTCATTTCACTATTGTTTTACATGTCATGCTTTGTCAGCTCATTAAGGTTCCACACGTGGCATCTTTTTTCTACTAGTACAGATAGTCCCCCCACTTTCTGAATATTTTTCAATTGAATTTTATGGAAGTGGTAAGTATTTATGGAGGGAATTCTTTGCCGTTGCTTTTCGAGTATCATTGCGTTTCTTTCAGAATCAACGCGACGTATGTCACGTCTATTTAATGCATGTACCACGTGACTTCTAATGTTGGTTTTCTAGTTTTTCAGCACTTTTTAGGGTTTTACTGCGGCTGTGTCAGTCACAAAGTGACGATTTCATTATGACGCTTCATAATGACATACTTTTTATGATGATCGTGTCTTATTATAAATACTTCATTCTTCTTTGATTTCTTGAAATCTTTTTTCTACAGTATTTTCTGTATTACTCATCCTTCATATTTCTGCATCCACCCTTTGTTAATTCTCCGTATAATCATGTCTTCTTCTACACCAAACTCTCGTAAGGTTGTGATTGTTGATGAGCTCGCTCTTTCTACTGTCCCTACTAGAAGTATGAGAGGTGGTAGACATCATAGTTTAAGCTCGTTTTCTAATCGTGGTTCCTCTTCCCATGGCAATGTTGCTAAACCTTCCTCTTCTAAACCTAGATCTCATTTAAACCCAAGATCTTCTTCTAGGAATAAAGACTTGCGCAAACCAAAAGTTGCAGAGATTGTTCCCCGGAAATTTTCTTTTACAACTGATCGTGAATCCATGAGAAATCAAGTTTCATGTATAGCCTCCCTTAATCCTGCAGACCTTTATCTAACCTTATTTACAGGTCTTATTTCCGTGTTTCGAAGAGAATCTAATTGGAAACCTGATTTCCCAGTCTTAGTTCCCGGTTCCAACCAGAGAATTACGTCATACCAAGTTGGTTATACCTTTGTTTACACTTACCCCTTTACTTTAGGGTTCAAACCACTTATCGACCAAGTAATCATTGAATTCTGCCGTTATTTTAATGTGTTCCTTGGAAAAATTGGCCCAGTTTGGAGGGTTGTTGCATGTTTCGTTATTTATCAGATCTAGCTTCTATGCCTTTCACTTTCTGACACTTGCTTCATCTTTACTCTCCTAAATTGTTTCGTGAAGGAGATTTTTCTTTTGTGGCTAGAAGTAAGAGAGTACTGGTTAGCCTTGAAGATCAGAGGGATCGCGACTTCTATGCTCGTTTTGTTATTGTTCCCACTAGTGCTCTAGTAGGTGAAGAAAACATGCCTTTTCCAGTAAAATAGAATTTTGCATGTAATTTTTCCCCTTTTCTTTTCTATTTTCATTATTTATTTTTAAAAAAAGAATTAAACTCATGTGATCACTTCCATACGTTTTCAGCTACCATGGAAGTTTATGAGGAAATTCCCAACTTCCGTGCTTGGGCAGATAAACTGGTAACTGTTGCCCCTATGGAGAAAAGATCTTGGAAATAACTTTCACACATATTTGGCTGGAAAGTGAAGACGCACGGTACTTCTCCCACTTACTATCTTTCTTCTTCTCTTCCTTGTTGGTTCAAGAGTTTCTTATTTTTCCCTTTCTCATTGCTAGGATTTCCCATTCGTTGTTATTAGTCCCGCATCTATTCCATCCACAAGGCTTTCCGTGACTCTTACTTAGGAAAGAATTTTAAGTTCTTCTTCAAAAAGGAAGATTGATGGAGCTCGTGGCTCTGATGGTGAAGAATACACTGAAGAAGGATCTTTGGTGCGAAGGTCACATGTCAGGAGACGCATGGTTTCTGATGATGAAAACACACCTTCTCACAACTCTTTACCAAGTTCAATTCCTTTCAGTCTCATGGATGACCCAGTGAGCGCTCCTTTGTTGATTTTTGATGAAGAAGCTAATGATCCTCCCCAAGATTCTACTGAAAGATTGTTTGCTCGTGGCTTCAAAGGTGATGAAGCTTTTAAGACTATTTCTGAATAATTTCCCCTTTCCTCCTTTCCAATCTCAGTCCCCAATAATCCACGCATGTCCTTACCTGATGCTACTTTTGATGCTGCCCCCGTAGCTGCTTCTACTCCGTTTGCGATCCCCATGACTACTTTCCATGCAAAAGCTGAACCTTCAATTAGCAAGAGGGCAACAAAAAGTGTTGTTGTTGAGGTTCCTGAAGGTCAAGCCGATGTATGGTTGAAACTTCTACTAGGCCCTGCGAAGAAGTTGAAGTTGGAAAGTCATAGTTCGTTGACCTTGATGAATAATATTGTTCATTCTTCCTTGAAGGTACGAGTTCAATTATATTTCCTTTCTCTTATTTTGATTAATCATAACTCTTTCTCCTTTTTTGCAGATCAACTTGATTGGTACGAAGCTTATGAAAAGAGTTGTTCATGAGGACCAACAAGTTATAGACTATCGCACCGAGACCGATAATTGGAAAGGACAATTTGAAGGTCTTCAATTGGAAAAAAAAGTTTTGGCAGAGGAGAAAAATGCTTTGGAATATCAAATGAGAATTATTGCCGCGGAATTTTAGCGGTGGAGAAAGCTTCTTCTAGTCAAGTTGGTAAGGATAAGGATATTCTTGAATCCTCCTTTGCTGAATAACTTTCTAAGGAAACTGAAGAAATAAGGAGTTTGAAGAAACTTCTTAATCAAAAGGAGGTTTATGCGGGAGAGCTAGTTCAAACACTTACTCAAACTCAAAAAGATCATCACGCCTCTACTGATAAGATTCAGTTCTTGGAAAGTTTAATTGCTCCTTTGAAGACAACTTATGATGTATCTGATGCTGAGAAAGAAGAGCTGAGAGCCGAGATTGACCAGTGGGAGAAGTATTATGAGATTCTCGAGGATAAGATAACATTGGATATGATTTGGGCTTTCCTAAACACTCGCCTCGAGACTCTAGTTGAGGCCAACCAGGAGGGTTTTGAACTTAATGCTGAAATCGCCAAGGCTAAAGAAGAAATTGAGAAAAATCAGTAACGTCAAAGTTTTCCTCACCTGAAGTCGAAGATCTCCGAGGTCATGGAAATGGACTCGTTCCTGGTGGGGCTTCCTCTTCTCAAATTAATCCCTCTTCTCCCGTTGGTGATGTTCCCGTGGATGATAACCCCATTGATGATGCTCTTTTGTTTTTCCTGCTTTTATTTTGTTACTTTGTTCACAACTTTTTGGTAGGTTGTTTTTTAGAATGTTTTAATCAAGGTTGTTTTTTGGTTATCTCTATCTTTTTTTAGGGTTTTAATGATAAAATAATGCTTTTTTTTCCAAGTTTTTAATATATGTTTCGGTTGCTTTTACCGTTTATTTTGCTCTTTGATATTTGAGCCTTTTCTTTGCATTTAAAAATACTTAAGCAGTCCGTGACTTTAATAAACACTTACTTTTATAAAAGATGTCCCTTTTATGTTAACGACACTTATGAAGATGATGTCTCGTCTTCATGTTGGTGTAAATATATGAAAGACGACGTAGACATGAAAAATAAATAATTTGAGGAAGTTTTATGCTTTGAACTTTAAAATTTCGTACATCATTTTCATTTATGCATACAACACTTGTACATCATTTTCATTTATGCATACAACACTTTCATAACTGCTTTCTTTGTAACAGATTTAGAAAACCAGGTCTATTATCTCACAGACTAATTTTTGACCTTAACCTAAAACTTGTAACTCATGTCCTTTTTGCAAGTTTATGCCTTTCCAAGTTTTCTTCAAGGTTTTTGATTCGGCTTCTATATGCATAGTTCCCCATTTTTGGAGCTTCGATATATGAAATCTCGAACACTAGATAACTCCTTGCTTGTGGTCTATTTCCTGAAAAGGAAAATACAAATCGGACTCGGAGATATATATTTGGATGATGACTGCATAACCCTCCTTTTCTATCAGAAAGGTAGTAACCTAGTCCGGGAACTATTTAGTATTCCGCGTGTCTTTCAGGTCTAATATCATCATTTGGTACAGGCTAGCTTTTTGTCTATCATCTAAAATTATTAATATAATTCAAAAAAACGGAATAAACTCGTAACTGAGTGATACCTTCCCATGGGTACTTTCTTTGTCTAAAAGTAACCTTTCTTCCTAGGAACAACATTTCAATTTGATGGTAGTATCTTGCCAACCATTGTTTCCAACTCATATGCTCCTTTTCCAGCGATACCTCGAACCCTATAAGGGCCTTCCCAATTTGGTCTGGACTCAATTTCCCTGCATTAGCTACTTTTGTTGATTGAAACACCTTTTTGAGGATGAATTCCCCAATCTTGAAGTATCTCTGATTAGCTTTCATGTTATAGTATCGCTCAATCATTTGTTTCTTAGTCATCATCCTTATTAGCGCTGCTTCTCTCCTTTCCTCCAGTAAATCCAAATTCATTCGCATCTCTTCCTTATTTGACTCCTCGGTTGCATGTGTATACCTCATAATTGGTTCACCTACCTCAACTGGGATTAAGGTTTCAACACCATAGACAAGCAAACACAGAGTCTCTCCTGTGCTTGTTTTCGTTGTCGTTCGATTAGACCATAAAACTCCTGGTAACACTTTGGGCCATTTGCCTTTTGACTCTTTTAATCTCTTCGTTATGTCATTAATAATAACTTTATTTGTTGACTCAACTTGCCCATTGGCTACAGGATGGTAAGGTGAAGATATTATCTGTTTAATTTTCCAACTCAGAAAAAATTCTGTGATTTTTGTGCCTATGAACTGTTGGCCATTATCACACACGATTTGTTTTGGAACTTCGAATCGGCAGATTATGTTTCGCCAAATAATGTCTGTGACTTCTTTTACCTGTTTAAAAGCTCGTGCTTCTACCCATTTTGAAAAATAATCTGTAAAAACTAATAGAAATTTTAGCTTGAGGTAGGGGACCCACGATATCCATGCCCCATTTCATGAAAGGCCACAACAAAATAACTGAATGCAACAGCTGGGAGATGTATGTTGTTTCCATATCGTTGGCTCTTATCACATTTAGCTACAAAACTTTCTGCATCTTCTTCCATTTTTGGCCAATAATACCCTACTCTTATTAGAATTTTCACCAGTGATCTTCTTCCAGCGTAATTGCCACAATGCCCCTCATGTACTTCTCTCATCACATATTCCATTTGTGAAGGTCCGAGACATCGTACTAAAGTTCCTCCGAACATATTTTGGTATACATTTCCACGACTCAAACAATACTGGGCAGATTTTCAGCGAAGTAACTGAGACTTTCTCTTGTCTTAAGGTAAGATTTCATACTGCAAAGAAGTTAACAAATTCGTTTCTCCAATCCCAGGTCAAATTGTTAAAATTTACCTCATTTTTATCTTTGTCGAGTGCCAAATGAAACAAATGTATTACTATAGAATTTTCTGTATTTTTTATTTCCGCAACATAAGCGAGATTAGCTAACACATCTGCTTCTGCATTTTCCTCCCTAGGTATTTGCATGATCTTCCATGACTGAAATTGTCAGATCAATTCCCATGTCGTTTCCAAATATTGTTGCATTCGTTCCTCTCGTACTATGTAAGTCCCCTTCATCTGGTTAACCACTAGTTGCGAATCACTATTGATTATAATCTGTCTATACCAAGTTCTCGTGCTAGTTACAAACATGCAACCACAACTTCGTACTCCGCTTCATTGTTAGTGATGGGATAGAATTTTATTGTTTATCTTATGATTTCATATGAAGGTGGGATTAGTAAAATACCTAAACCCGCTCCTTTAACATTCGAGGAGTCATTGGTAAATAAAATCCAAGTCCCGGATTAGATCCGATAAATACCTGTAGTTCCTTTTCTGCTTCAGGAACTATATTTGTGGTGAAATCTGCCACAAAATATACTAAAACCTGTTATTTTATTGCAGTTCTAGGTTGATATATGATATCATATTCATTGAGTTCTATTTCCCATTTAGCTAACCTACCAGATAGTTCCTGTTTATGCAATATATTCCTTAGAGGAAAACAATTACTACAGAGATATGATGACATTGAAAATAAGGTCTCAACTTTCTAGATTCCATAATTAATGCTAAAGAAAGTTTTTCTAAGTGAGGGTGTCGTGTTTCAGCATCCAGCAAAGATTTACTAACGTAATAAATTGGAGATTGTTTACCTGTATCTTCTCGCACCAATACCGCGCTTACCGTCATTTCTGATACGACGAGATAATTGAGCAGCCTTTCTCTGTCTTTCGATTTGGCCAATAAGGGCGGAGACAAATATGATTTTAGATCTTTAACAGCTTGTTGGAAATCGTCATTCCACTCAGATTGGTTTTGCTATTTCAATACTGTAAAGAATTTAAAACTTTTTTCTGAAGACTTTGAAATAAATCTTCCCAAGGATGCTATCCTCCATGTTAACCTCTGCACCTCTTTTATGCTTGTGAGTATATCTGGTATCTCCTCAATGGCTTTGACCTGTGCAGGATTCACTTCAATGCTCCTGTTAGAAACAAGAAAACCTAAAAACTTACCTGAAGCCACGCCAAAGCACATTTTTCTGGATTTAGCTTCATATTGTATTTGCGGAGAATTTCAAAAGTGCTTGATAGGTGTTGAAAATGATCCCCTGCTTGTTTTGACTTGACTAACATATCATCAACATAGACTTCAATGGTCTTTCCCAGGTGTTCTTGGAACATTTTAGTCACCAATCTTTGGTACGTGGCCCCAAAGATTTTAGACCAAAGGGCATGATTTTGTAATAATAAGTCCCCCTGTCTGTAATAAATGAAGTTTTTTCTTCATCTAGAGGATCCATCTTTATTTGATTATAACTCGAGTATGCATCTAAAAAACTTAACAGCTCATAACCTACGGTAGAATCAATCAATTGATCTATATGCGGTAAAGGAAACAAATATTTAGGGCAAGCTTTATTTAGATAAGTATAATCTACGCAAACCCGCCGTTTTCCATTCTTTTTTGGACTACCACAATATTAGCTAACCAGTTTGGGTACTTTACATTCGTATAGATCCAATCTTTAAAAGCTTTTGACCTCATCCTCAGTCACTTGATTTTTTAAGGACCCTTGCTTCCTTTTCTTTTGCTTGATTGGTGGGTATGATGGATCATCATTCAGATTGTAGGTCATCACCTCCAGTGGTATACCTGTCATATTTGAATGCGACCAAGTAAAGGAATATGTGTTAACTTCTAATGTAAACTTTCATTTCTGGGATCAGTTTTGCTCCGATGTAAACTTTTCAGTCTGGCTAGTGCTTGAATAGCATGATAGCTTCGAGTTCTTCAGTCGTTGTTTTGATGTTTTCATTCTCTTCTGGCTCTTGAATAACATTGGGTCTTAAATCTACATTTGTCTGTCCCGAAATGCTTTCAGTGAGGTTTGTATTATTATATCCTCAACTTAATTTTGTAGTTTCTATTTATTATCTACGACATCATTTGCTTTGCTTGAATCCGCCACTGAATTGATAATTTTAGAGGCCTGCTGATCTCCAAGGATTTTCCAAAACACCCATTGTGAAGAAAACTTAATAACTTGATGAAATGTAGATGGTACAACGTCCATATCATGAATCCATGGCCTTCCAAGAATCAAATTATAAGCCATGCCAACATATGTCACTTGGAATTTTGTATCCTTGATAACTCCCTCTGCAAATGTGGTAAGCATTATTTCTCCTTTTATGATAAAACTTGAATTATCAAATCCAGACAAAGATCGTGCCTTTGCTACCACCTTGTCGCTAGATTGCATTTCATTCATCACCCTTAGTAGGATGATATTTATGGAGCTACCTGGATCAATGAAAACTTGTTTTATGTTAGTATCGTGTATAATTAAAGATATTACCAGCACATCGTTGTGAGGAATTAAAAAGCCATCCGCATCTGCATCATCAAATGTTATACTGTCTTCATCCAAAACATGGTAAACTCGCTTTCCATGAGTGACCATGACTTTTGACGTCTTTTTTGCAGTTGTATATGTCACACCATTGACCTCATCTCCCCCACTTATCACATTGACTGTTCTCTTTGGAGACGGAGGTTTTAGAGGCTCTTGTCTATTCTTCATATATGATTGTCTACCTTTTTAATGAACAAGTGAGTTAACTAACCCTGCTTCAACGAATTCTCAACTTCGCCTTGTAATAACCTACAATCTGCTGTTTTATGGCCATGATCATTGTGAAATTCACACAAGAAATCTGGATTTGTTTTACTCGGGTTTGATCTCATTTATTTAGGCCACTGTACCTTATCTCCTATACTTCTTAAAATAGCTACCAACTCGGAAGTACTAACATTAAAATTGTAATCTCCAATCCTCCCATCTGTATTGGAATCAATGCCTCGCGCATCCCGTCCTTTTCTGAATATGGATGATGAACCCGAACCTTTGTGCCTTGATCTGGAGTCAAATCGTATGTTTTCCTGTTTAGACAGTGAATCCCGTCCTGCAGGTCCCGTGTAAGGTTCATACCTATTTTTTCGGACCTTTTTTCAGATTCTGAACGTCTGAAACTTGGTCTTTCATCAACCCTTGATTGTGTAACCATATCTTCTTCTATCCGTAGCTTTGTGTTGTACTTGTTGTACAAATCATTCCATGTTGTAGATCTCTTAATATTTCCTTCATTCTTCTCGTAGCTTCTGAACGTTTCTCATTTAAATGGCTCGTGAATGCCATAACTGCCCAACTATCAGGTACTTGTGGTAGCATCCTCCTCTCTAATTTGAATCTATCCACAAATTCCCTGAGTAATACTGTATCTCCTTGTTTTACCTTAAAGATGTCTGCCATCCTTTTTTCAACCTTCTGAGCTCTCGAATGTGCTTTTATGAATGAATCTACAAGCTCAGCAAAAAAATCCATAGAGTTTTCAGGTAAAATAGAATACCATGTTAATGCCCCTTTCATGAGTGTTTCTCCAAATTTCTTAACCAAAATTGATTCAATTTCCTGCTTAGTCAAATCATTTCCCTTCATGCTAGTTGTATGCGTAGTTACGTGATCTCGAGGGTCGGTTATTCCATCATAGTTTGGAATATCAGGCATTTTGAACTTTTTAGGAATTGGAGCTGCACTTGGCTTCCAAGGTTGTTATGAATACTTATCAATATCCACATCTTTTATTACGGGAGGTAAGCCAGGTATTTCTCTATGCGATCGTTCCGTTCTTTAGCTGTTCCTCCAAAGTTAGTACCAAACTTTGTAAATCTGAGTTATTAGGCGTACCTGGCCTCCCATTACGAGATTCATTGGGAACTCCTCCACTACCAGAGTTATCGAGCCCCGAGCTTGGGTTTTCTAAAGTCGCCGTATTGGCTGGTGGAGGAGTTTGTGGCGTGTTCGGCAACCCCCTAACAAACGCTTGAAGAGCATTATTTACGTGTTCTATAATAAATTGCATTAAAATGTCTTGTTCTAGGATTTCTTCATCCCCTTGTTGATCATTAGCGTGTGATGTGGATCTCTTAGGTGATCATTCAAGGGACTGATGAAGGGATTTTGTTTGAGAGTAATGTGGTAATGTTCCCTCTAACAGGTTCTATTCGTTATTGTCGTTACCAATTGACATAATTTGGTTTTGAGAAAGAAGAATTTGGAAAGTAAAAACATTATCAGATTTCCGGTAGCGGAACCAATTTGTTTAACCAAAAACTAGGGTTTTCAGTCAAAGCTTATATATAGATGAAATTGGGTTACTGATAACCAAATAATACTCTACTTCTTCAACAGCCTATTTGAAAAGAAGGAAATAAGAAGAGCAATTGTAAATTAACAAAAATAAATAAGGAATGAAATGACAGTAGATCCCTCAAATTTAGTAGAAGGCTTTGGTAACGCAGGAAATTGTAAGTATATTTTAGTAATGCTTGGAATTTGTCCGTACAAGTGAGATTCTCTATCCTTATATAGAAGTGTCTAATCATAATGTTTTTCCTTATTTATGACGAATTCATTATGATCATTAATGGTATAGATTTTATAAAGGCATTATAATGATTCTGATTCCCTTTCCATATTTTTTGCTGGTTCATGAATCTTCCATCCTTTTTGGCCTTGAGTCATTCCGTTCGTGCCTTTTCTTTGACAGCTGTCTAGGCTCAATCATATGTTCTTTACTATCTCGTAGGTGTTTGATCCATAAATTCCCTGTATTCTTAATTTCACTAACTGAATATTCCAATTGTCACTTCTCCATTGTTCCATGTGTCATGCTTTGTCGGCTCAGTAAGGTTCCACGTGTGACATATTTTTTCTACCAGTACACTATACTTCATTTTCCAGTATGACAATTTTCTTTGAGCAGTTGTAACATTATCTTTTTGAGGAGATTACAAGGTTCAGAATTGACCCCTAACCAACAAGGTGAACGTTCAGAAAGCTAACCAACTGATTTATTAAGATTATTCCCGATCTTTCGGACACATTATTAAGATCACTTTATCATGTTTATTGATTTGGCATTTGAACACAATCGTAATTTTGTTCCTAACTACAATTATATGTTCACCTTAAGGAGGTAAGCAGAGATGAAATATGATGCTCAGGCCAGAAATCAAAGTTGTTTGGCCTAGGGTAGAAAAAGGACGTTTTAATTTTACCTTTCATTACTAGAAATCTAGTAAAATCCGCTTGACGCCTACCGACCAACATTTGTTGGTCCAAAAAAGTGACCAAAAAATTGTGATGACCTGATAGGTCATTTATAGTTTTAACCTTAAATTATGTGATTCGAAACCTCAGTTTGCTCCGTTCAGCCTTTCTCGATTTGCATGTGCAATCCAAGTATTTTTTCGGAAGATTTTTATGTGAAAATTTGATAAAATGTGAAATATTTCCTTAAAACTCATTTGAGTTGACCTCGGTCAACGTTTGAGCAAACGGGCCAGGATTAGTGTTTCAACAGTCCCGGTGGGTCGGTATCATGATTAGGGACTTAAGCGTCTGCCCGGAATCAAATTTGAAAGTCCCTCGAATTATCGCCCTTTGTTGAATGTTGGAAGTTTAAAGGTTTAATGAAATTCCAAGGTTGACCGTAGTTTGACTTTATTGCTACCGGGTCCGAAACATGGTATTGTTTATTATTATATTTATGACTTGTCTGCAAAATTTTGTGCAAAACGAGTTGATTTGACGTGATTCAGTTGAAAAGATTCATGTTCTTATGTTTCTTTGAAAATCTCATTCATTTTGGTGTTTGATTCGTAGTTCTAGGTGTTATTTTGGTGTTTTGAGATCCAGGGGTTCGGGTGAGTTTCGGATAGGCTACGAGTGTGTTTGAACTTAGAAATTTCTGGTTTCCTTGACTTCTGCTAGTGTCTGATGAACCCTTCTTCGCGATCACAAAAATACTCCCATGATCGCAAAGAATAGTTGGAACTGGAGATATATTTTACTCAATGCGAACATGAGACTTTGGTATCAAACGCGGAGTATTGGGGAACTTTCCTTAGCGACCGCGACCAAACCATCACATAGCATTAGAGGGGCGAGGCTAGGAAATGGATTTACTCTACGCGAACGCGAGCACAAGCTCGCAAACGCGAAGGCAAGGTGGGCTAAGCCTACGCGAACACGTAGACTATTTCGCGTTCGCGTAAGCCAATTTGGTAGTGGCCTTCGCGAATGCGTACAGTCTCTTGCGGTCACGAAGAACACCTAACGCGTAGTCATTTAAACTTCTAAAAACGGAATTTCACCCATTTTTCACCATTGTTTCATTTAAATCTTGGCATAGAGGCGATTTGGAAGAAAAAATTCATCATCCTTTTATAGGTTAGTATACATTAACTTATTTCTTCCATTTCTATCATCACCCATTAATTTCTAGCATTAACCTTTTTCCTTTCATGGTATTAGGAAGTTGGAAAGAATTGTGCGGGTTTTTGCAAATTTTGAATTAAGACCTCAATTGGGTCGGATGTCAAAACTAATTACATAATCGGGCTCCGAATCTCAGGTTTTGACCAACCGAGCCCGGGGTTGACTTTTGTTAACTTTTGGGGAAAAGTGTAACGATCTTAACTTTATGTATTGTAATTTAATTCCCTAGCATTATTTGATTTTATTGAGTCAATTTTGGTTATATTCAATTGGTTTGGAGGCGGATTTTAGAATAAAGGCCCCGATAGAGCTTTGATTTGCTTGCGGAGCAAGGTAAGTGTCGTGGTTAACCTTGACTTGAGGGATTAAGACTTGTTTGCCTATTTGCTATGTGTTTAACATATGGGTACGGCGTATATGTGAGATGACGAGTTCTTATGCATTGTTGTTAGGTTAAAGCGTGCGGGTATAATCAAAAGTAAAAGCACAAAGGGTGATGCCGTTTCATTTCATTATACTTATGTCATCATTTCATGGTAAGGTTGAGAGTGAAAGCACGAAGGGTGATGCCGTGCCATCTTTATTCTGTATGTTTATCTGTCTTTATTGGTTAATGATTTATTTGACTAACTTATGTTGTCATTCCTGTTGTAGTTGTCGTATCTTCTCCCCTTTTTGCATGTCCCCACCCAACTATACATATTAAATCTCTATTTTATTGTTGTTTGGTACATACATACATACATACATACATATATACATACATACATACATACATATATACATACATACATACATATATATATATATATATATATATATATATATATGTTATTACAGGTTTAATTACGTGAGTGTCCTGTCATAGCCTCGTGACTACCTCGACGCTTACAGAGTACATTGGGTAGGTTGTACTCATACTACACTCTGCACATCTTGTGCAGATTTTGGTACTTGTCCCAACTGTACGTGAGGTGCATTAGCTCAGCTTATCCCATTCGGATACTTGAGGTAGATCTTGTGATGTCCGCATAGCTTGAAGTCCCCATCCTCTTTCCTTTTTAATTGTTTATTTCATTCGAAACTGTTGTATTTATTCAGACTCTATCTGTAGAATTTCTAGTAGTTTGTTTACTCGTTACTCCCAATATTAGGGAGTAGATGTTGTTACATGAATTATGCTGGTGATGTATTAATTTGAATACCTATCTCTCGTTATTTATCATCACTTTGTTTTGAACTATTAAAATTTGACTAATTAACTATCTCACGTCGGCCTTCCAAGCAAGTGGATGTCAGGTGCCATCAGGGCCTCGAGGTTGGGATTCTGGGTTGTGACAAGTTGGTATAAGAGCACTAGGTTTCCTAGGTCTCACGAGTCATGAGCAATTTTAGTAGAGTATGGAAGATCTGTACAGAGACATATGTACTTATCTTCTAGAGGTTTTGGAGTTTAGGAAAAATATCACTTATTTCTTACTTTATCATGAAATTTTATTCTATCATTGTTTATTAAACCCCTCTATTCTTGTTCTCTCACAGATGGCGAGAACATACACAGTATCTACCGACGGACAAGAACCAGAGCCCCCGATGTCAGCTATAGTGGAGCTTCAGGTAGATATTGATGAGGAGGTTCCAGCCTAGACTGTACCAGTTGAACCAGATCAGGTCGCTGAGGGGTTCATAGCAACTCCATTAATTTAGGACGCTCTAGTCCGTTTAGTGGTCCTTATTGAGAGTGTAGGCAAGACCAGTACTTTTCCGGTGGCACCGGCTATCTCTCGGGATGGGGGAGCAGCACAGACTCCCGCTACTCACACTCAAGAGCAGGTGGCTCCCCTGTTTCAAATTCCAGCACCCCCCTAGTTGGTGTAGTTCAACGGGTTGTTGTGTCACAGGCCGCTGATAGGACCGCTTTATCTCCTGAGGCTCTGTTGAGGTTGTATAAGTTCACTAATCTTTTTCCTATCCATTTCAATGGTGCATCTTTTGAGGACCCACAATATTTTCTAGGGCATTGCCACGAGGTGCTTCGGAACATGGTTATAGTTGAGGCCAATGGGGTTGATTTTGTTGTATTTTAGGTGACTGGTTCCGCATAGATGTGGTGGAGAGATTATAGGTTGACTAGATCAGTTGGCTCGCGTGCACTTACCTAGGATCAGTTCTCGCAGCTATTTCTAGAGAGGTTCATCTCTATCACCCTACGAGAGGAGTACCGCAAGCAGTTTGAGCGAATTCAATAGTGAGGTATGACTGTCACTGAGTACGAGACTCTATTTGTGGACTTAGCTCGCCGTGTCACTATCTCGATTCCTACTAAGAAGGAGCGAGTGAGGAGATTTATTGATGGTCTTACTTAAACTATCAGGCTTTAGTTGGCCAAGGAGACATGTAATAATATCTTTTAGACAGTCATTAATACTAGCAGACGTATTGAGTTGGTTCGTGCTCAGGAGAAGGGGCATGTGTCAGATAAGAGTCCCCATTATTCCGGTAGTTTTAGCGGTGCCTCATCTTGAGGAAGAGGTATTTTTGGTAGAGGCCATCCTCCCATGCCAATTCATACAGTGCTTCAGGTGTCTCACAGTGCTTCGGGAGCCGTGGTCCTTACGTGCCTCATTCTCGACATACAGCTTACAGTGCACAACCAGCTCCTATCAGCGCACCCCCAATCAAAATCTATCATAGTGGTTATCTAGGTCCTCATGGCCGTTCCACGATCAGCAGTCACAGCAGTCGAGGGCTTTTTATACTTGATGTGATCTGAGGCACATTGCTAGGTTTTTCCCCAAGTCACGGGGAAGAGTGCAACAGAAGGTTTATCGTGCCATGATTCCTGCACCAGTTGCTCCACCGCTTTCTCAGCCTAGCTAGAGGCAGGGGTCAGGTAGCCAGAGATGGGGGTTAGGTAGTTATAGGTGGAGGCTAGCCAGCTAGAGACCGTCCTAGAGACAGAGGTTAGACTGGTGGGGCCCAACCCCGATGTTGTGCTTTCCCTTCTAGGCCTGAGGCCAATTTATCTGTTGTCGTTATCACTGGTATTGTTCCCATTTTCTATAGAGATGCTTTAGTTCTGTTTGATCCAAGTTCTACTTATTCCTATGTGTCATATTATTTTGCTTCATATCTAGTTGTGCCTTGTGATTCTTTGAGTGCTCCTGTGTTTGTGTCCACACCTATGAGAGATTCTATTGTTGTAGATCGTGTCCATTGCTCGTGTGTGGTTACTATTGGGAGTCTTGAGACTAGTGTAGATCTTTTACTTCTTTATATGATAGACCTTGATATTATCTTGGGTATGGATTGTTGTCACCTTATCATGCTATATTGGATTGTCACTTCAAGACGGTGACCTTAACCATGACAGGGTTACCTCGACTAGAGTGGAGAGGGACTCTTGGTCACTCTACCTGTAGCGTTATTTACTACGCGATGGCTCAATGTATGATGGACAAGGAATGTTAAGCTTATTTTTTCTATGTCCGTGATTTAGAGCGGAGGTTCCTTCCACGGATTAGTTCCAGTTGTTCGTGAGTTTCCTGAGGTGTTTCCTGCACATCTGCCGACCCGACAGAGATATTGACTTCTATATTGTTTTGGCTCCGGGAATCAGCCCATTTCTATTCTACCATACCGTATGGCCCCACCGGAGCAGCTACAAGATATTCTTGATAAGGGCTTCATTAGACCTAGTATCTCGCCTTGGGGTGCACCCATGTTGTTCCTGAAGAAAAAAGATGGGTTGATGAGGATGTGTATAGACTATCGGTAGTTGAATAAGGTCACTATCAAGAACAAGTATTTGTTTTCGACGATAGATGACTTATTTGATCAGCTTCATGGTGCCAAAGTGTTTTCGAAGATTGATTTGAGGTCTAGCTACCATCAATTGAGGATTAGGACATCTGATGTCCCTAAGATGACTTTTCGGACTTGGTATGGGCATTATGAATTCCTACTAATGTCATTTGGGATGACAAATTCCCCAGCATCATTCTTGGATTTGATGAACCGGGTGTTCAATCCCTATTTGGATTCTTTTGTGATTGTATTCATTGATGATATCTTGATCTATCCCCGCAGACAAGAGGAGCATGAGCAGCATCTTCGATTTGTACTTTCGACTCTAAGAGATAGCCAGTTATATGCCATGTTTTCAAAGTGTGAATTTTTGTTAGACTCAATCACATTTTTGGGACATTTTGTATCGGCAAAGGGCATAAAGGTGGATCCTAAGAAGATTGAAGCAGTTTAAAATTGGCCTAGACCTACTTCAAGGACAGAAATCCAGAGTTTCCTGGGTTAAGCTGGTTATTATCGCCAGTTCATTGAAGGGTTTTCATCTATAGCAGCCCCGTTGACTAATTTGAACTAAAAGGGTGCCCCGTTCAAATGGCCGGACAAGTGTGAGTTGAAAGGTGTGATGAGATTCGGAAACAAGGGCAAGTTGAGCCCTAGGTATATCGGACCCTTTGAGATTCTTGAGAGAGTGGATGAGATGGCCCACAAGCTCGCCTTGCCACCCAGTTTATCAGCAGTCCATCTAGTGTTCCATGTATCCATGCTCGGGAAGTATCACGATGATCCGTACCATGTGTTAGATTTCAGCTTAGTCCAATTGAAAAAGGATTTGACTTTTGAGGAGGAGCCGATGGCCATTCTAGCCCGGCAGGTCCGACAGTTGAGGTCTAAGAGTTATTCTTCAGTTTTAGTGTTGTGGAGAGGTCAGCCGACCGAGGCATCCATTTGGGAGTTCCACCCGGACATTCAGATTAGATATCCACACGTTTTCACCAGTCGAGGTACTTTTCTATGTCCATTAAAGGATGAACATTAATATTAGAGGTGGAGAATGTGATGAACCGATATGTCATTTACAGTTTTAACCTTAAATTATGTGTTTCAATACCTCGATTAGCTCTATTTGTCCTTCCTCGATTTGCATGCACAATCTGAGTCTTTTTTCAGAAGGTTTTTATGTGAAATTTTGATATGAATGTGAAATCGTTCTTTAAAACTCATTTGAGTTGACTTCAATCAACATTTTGAGAAAATGGACCCGGATCAGTAATTTGATGGTCTCTGTGGGTCCCTACCATGATTTGGCACTTGGATGTATGCCCGGAACTGAATTCGAAAGTCCCTAGCTCGAAGTATCGCCATTTATTAATATTTAAAGGTTTAAAGAGATTCCAAGTTTGGCAATAGTTTGAATTTTTGTCTACCAGGTCCGGATTCAGGTTTCACAACTTGGTATAGGTTCATTACTGTATTTATGACTTGTATGCAAAATTTTGTGCAAAACGGGGTTGATTTGACGTGATTCGGAAGTCCAGTTGAAAAGTTTCATGTTCTTAAGTTTCTTTGAAATTTTATTTGTTTTGGTGTCTGATTTGTTATTCTAGGTGTTATTTTTGTGTTTTGATTGTGCGAGCAAGTTTGTAGGATATTTTTGCACTTGTGTGCGTGTTTGGTTTTAAGCCTGAGGGGCTCGGGTGAGTTTCAGATAGGCTACGGGTGTGTTTGAACTTCAAAATTTCTGGTTTCCTTGACTTTTGCTGGTGTTTGATGAATCCTTCTTCGCAATCGTGAAGATAATCTCACGATCGCGTAGAGTTGGTTTGACTGGGGGTGGATTTTACTCAATGCGAATGCGAGACTTTGGTCGTGAACGCGGAGCAATAGGGGACTGCCCTTAGCGAACGCGACCGCGTAGCATTAGAAAGGCGGGGGATGAGAAATGGATTTACTCTAGGGAAACGCGTTCCCAGGCTCGCGAACACAAAGTTGATGTGTGCTAAGCCCACACGAACACGTAGAGTATTTCGCAATCACATAAGCTACTTGGGTAGTGCCCTTCATGAACGCATCATGTGTCTCCTAATTGCGATGAACGCCTGACGCATCAGGTGCCTCTTGACTGCAGGGGTTCATCCAGTATTACCTGTTTCTATGCTCCAAAAATATCATGGTGATCCGTCTCATGTGTTGGATTTCAGCTCAGTCCAGTTGGACAGGGATCTATCGTATGTTGAGGATCTAGTGGCTATTTTGGACAAGTAGGTTCGAAAGCTGAGGTCGAAGAGCATTCCTTCCGTGAAGGTTTAGTGGAGGGGTCAGTCAGTCGAGGAGGTGGCTTGGGAGACCGAGCATGATATGCACAACCGTCATCCTCATCTCTTCACCACTTCAGGTATGTCTCTATACTCGCTCGAGGATGAACAATTGTCTTAAGAGCGGGAGGATGTAATGAATCGGCCGGTAGTTTTGAAAGTATCAGCCCCGATCCCCTGTTTCTTGCTTTCCCCATGTCTTTTTCTGCTTATGTGCCTTGTCGAGAGGTTCCGGTTGTGGTTTCGAAGTGATTTTGGACGCTTAGTTGCTAAAACGGAAGCTTAAGTTCTATGATATTGATCGTCGTTGGAACTGTGTGAAGACAACTCTGGAATGGAGTTACGCCGATTCGATTAGCTCCGTTGGATGATTTTGGACTTGGGAGCGCATCCAGATTGTTTTTTGGAGGTCTGTAGCTAAATTAGGCTTGAAATGACGAAAGTTGAATTTTTGGGAAGTTCGACCGGAAGTAGACTTTTTGATATCGCTGCTGCATTCCGATTTCGGATGTTGGAGTAGGTCGGTAATGTCGAATATGACTTGTGTGCAAAATTTGAGGTTAATTAGACGTTGTTTGATGAGTTTTGGCGTCGGTTGTAGAAGTTTGAAGTTTCAAAGTTCATTAAGTTTGAATTGCAGGAGATTCGCGTTAATAGCGTTGTTTGATGTGATTTGTGGGCTCGACTAAGTTCGTATTGTATTTTAGGACTTGTTGGCATGTTTGGTTGAGGTTCCTGTGGCCTCGAATTGATTTTGGATGCTTAACAGATCGAAACAGGACTTGTGTATATTGCTGAAGCTTTCAAGTTTCTGGTGTTTTCGCACCTATGTTGGTGAGACCGCAGATGTGGGATCGCATGTGTGTGAGTTCAAGCGCAGAAGAGGATTGGATATGTGTGGTCTGAGGTCACAGGTGCGAGGGAAATGCCGCATCTGTGATGCTTGCAGATGCGCTTAAGGACCCGCAGGCGCGGAGAAGACCGCAGAAACGGATAATAGTTCGAAGGCGTGCACTCGCAAGTGAGACCCTATTATTGTAGAAGCGGACAATTTCCTGCGCATGTGCGGTGTTGCAGGTGCGATTGAAAAATCGCAGAAGAGATATGGCTGGGCATAAAAGGGATAGTTCAAGGGTTTTATTCCATTTTCAATTTTGGGAGTTTGAGAGTTCGGATTGAGGCGATAATTCAAGGATTTTTCGGAGAGAAATTTGGGGTAATAATTCATAACTCATTTATGGTTATATTCCACTAATCTATAGTTGATTTCATAATTTAATTAAGGAATTTGGTTGAGAAATTTGGGGGAAAATTAGAGAAGTTCTTCAACTAAGTTTTTGAGTTTCGATTCAGATTTTGATATCGGATTTGGACAATTTTGATACGGGTGAACTCATGAGTGAATGTGTGTTCATATTTTGTGAATTTTACCCGATTCCGATACGTGGGCCAGGGGATGCTTTTTAGAGCGATTTTCGAGATTCTTGTTAAAGTTTTATTTTCATTAATTAGCTCAGTCTATTATAGTTGTATTTATGAAATGTAATGATGTTGGCTAGATTTGGGCTATTCAGAGTTCGATAATAGAGGAAAAGGCATTCTTACGGATTGATTGAGCTTGGTTCAAGGTAAGTGGTTTTCCTAACCTTATGTGGGGGAAATCCTCTTAGGATTTGGTACTATTGCGATATGTGAGCATCGTGTACGTGAGGTGACGAGTGCGTACACGGGCTATTTGTTGTAAAACCCGATTTTTACTGAGTAGTAACCTATTTTCATCTTAATTGAGTTATACCAGCATGTGTAGTTATCCTGTTTAGTCTAATATCGTATGTCTAAATGCTTTAAATGCTTATTTGAACTCTGTGCAACATGCATAGTTGATTTCCTGCTTTTCCTTGATCTTTATCAGTACTGTAGAATTATTGTTGTTAATTGTTGTATTTATCAATTTGAGCTGTGTGTTTACTTTTGAGACTATGAGGCGGTACCTCGGGACTTCTCCCTGCATATTTACTTTTGAGACAACGAGGGGGTACGTCGTGAATTCTCCTTGTATATTTACTTTTGAGATTATGAGGAGGTACCTCGGGAGTTCTCCATGCATATTTACTTTTGGGACTACGAGGTGGTACCTCGGGAGTTCTCCCTGCACATTTATTTTTCTGACTATGAGGTGGTATCTCGGGAGATCTCTTTGCATATCTACTTTGGGACTACGAGACGGTATCTCGAGAGATCCCCTGCTGCTTAACCCTGTGTGTTGTACTGCTATTTTGCCGTGTTTTCATTTTTGTTAAATTCCAGTCTTTTATTATGTTGCTACATTCTCCTACTTTATTTATTATATACCAGTGGGACATGACTTGACCTCGTCACTACTCGACTGAGGTTAGGCTTGGCACTTACTGTGTACCGTTGTGGTGTACTTATGCTACTCTTCTGCACATGGTTTGTGTGCAGATCCAGGTGCTTATTATCATCCATGTCATTAGTGAGCATTGATAGTTTGGAAACTTCAAGATATATTTGCTGCGTCTGCAGACCTCAGAGTCCCCTTCAATTCTCTCCTATGTCATTTACCTTCAGTACTTCTTTTATTAGACTCTAGTGTATAGAGATACTAGTTTCCTTCTATAGCTTGTGACTTATGATGTTCCGGATTTTGGGAATACTGTGTATTACTAGAGTGTTGGATATTGTACATGCCGAGTGGCATTGTTACCAGCTATTTAGTTATCTGTTGCAGTTAGTTGTTAAGTTTTACTTCCATTTTTGTTATTTCCGCAATTTGTTAGGCTTACCTAGTCGTAGAGACTAAGTGCCATCACGACGTTTTACAGAGGGAGTTTTGGGTCATGAAAAGTTGGTATCAGAGCTCTAGGTTCATAAGTGTCGTGAGTCAAAAGCAAGTTTAGCAGAGTCCCGCAGATCAGTACAGAGATGTCTGTATTTATCTACGGGTGTTAGAAAAATTACAGTTCTTTGATTCCTTCTTGTGCGAAATTGTTGACTTCAAAATTCTAAACTTCTGTATTCTATTCTATCATAGATGGTGAGGACACGTATAGGCGGATCTGATGACCAGCCACTCATGCCCCCTGCTAGAGTCACGAGAGGCCGAGGACATCCATGCGTGCATCCAGAGCACTCGCACGAGCTGCTACAGAGGTGCCCCCAATAGGTCCAGCTGGAGGACAGACACCTGAGGTACCTATTGCTGCACCAGCTCTCCAAGAGACTCTAGCCTAGTTTTTGAGCATGTTCAACACTTGGCTTAGGCTGGATTGATTCCCACTTGCTCATGCCACATCTTAGGTCGGGGGGAGAAGCACAGATTCCCACCGCCCATACCCCAGAGTAGCGGGTTCAGGTAGACCAGGTTCCAGAGATTATACCGATGAAGCTGCTAGCTCCGGTTCAGCCCGAGGCTAGTGCAATAGTTCTAAGGCAGAGCAACTCAGACTTGAGAGGTACAAGAAGTACCACCCTCCTACTTTGAGTGGATTGGCGATAGATGATGCCCAAGGTTTTCTAGAGGAGTTTCACCGTATTCTCTGTACTATGGGTTTAGCGGAGTCGAGTGGGGTTTCTTTTACTACATTGCACCTTAGAGGAGCACCCTATCAGTGGTGGCATGATTATGAGTTGGGTAGTCCGGCAGAGGCAGTTTCACTTACATGGACTCAGTTCTCGGACGTGTTCTTGATTGAGTATGTTCCTCAGAAGTCTCAAAGACGCATTGTGCGTAGAGTTAAAGCAGTTGCGCTGGGGTGCTATGACTGTGTCAGAGTATGTAGTTTGCTTCAGTGATTTGGCTAAACATGCTCCATCCTTGGTTGCCACAGTTCAAGAAGAGGTTCATCGGTTTATTGAGGGACTCTACCCCAGTATCACGCTTAGCATGGCCCGAGAGTTAGATATGGATATTTCTTACTAGTAGGTTCTGAGTATTGCTAGGCAATTGGAAGGTATGCTTTCTCGGGAGAGAGAGGAGAGGGAGTCCAAGAGGTCTCGAGAGTCTGGCACTTATAGTGGTACTCGTGCCCCAACTATAGTTCGCCATAGTAGGGGTTATGTGAGTTTGTCATGTTCATTCAGCTCTTCTAGATGCCAGTGATATTCCGACCCCTTTTAGGCCCTAGGAGCCTTATTATGCACCGCCACTACCTAGTGCACCTCTTGCACGGGTTCTTTTAGCGGTTAGTCCAACAAACCTGGCTCGAGCCAGTCACAACAACCACGCCATCCGAGAAAGTATTTTGAGTGTGGCGACACTTTCCAAATGGTGAGGGATTTCCCTAGACTTAGGAAGGGTGCACCTCCATGACTTCTCAGCTACCGTGTGCTTCACTATGTCCTCAGGCTATGATTACAGCACCAGCTACCGCCCCACCTGCTCAGCCTGCTCAAGGTGGAGGTGGAGGAGGTCGAGGTCGCTCTAGAGGGGGAATCCAGGCCATATATTATGCTCTTCCTGATCGTACAGAGGCACTTGCTTCTGACTCTATCATTACACATATTGTTCATGTCTGTCATAGAGAGGCATCGATCTTATTTGATCCAGGCTCTACTTATTCCTATGTGTCCTCTTATTTTTACTCGTATTTGGGCGTATCTTGTGATTCTTTGAGTTCTTCTGTTTATGTGTCTAAACCTGTGAGAGATTTTCTTGTTGTGGACCGTGTGTATCGGTCGTGTTTGGTTGTTTTTAGTGGTTTTGAGACCAGAGCCGATTTATTATTGCTCAGCATGGTAGACTTTGATATTATTTTGGGCATGGACTGGTTGTCACCCCATTATGCTATTCTTGATTATCACGCTAAGACCATGATGTTTACTATGCTAGGATTACTGCGATTAGAGCGGAGAGGTACCTTAGAGTATACTCCCAATAGAGTTATTTCATTTCTTAAAGCTCAACGAATGGTTGAGAATGGGTGTGACACGTATTTAGCTTATGTAAGAGATGTCGGTATTGATACTCCTACAATTTAGTCAGTTCCAGTAGTGAGGGACTTTCTAGATGTATTTTTAGCTGACCTTCCGGGCAAGCCGCCCGACAGAGATATTGACTTTGGTATTGATTTGTTGTCGGGTACTCAGCAAATCTCTATTCCTCCATATCGTATAGCTCCTCTTGAGTTGAAGGAGTTGAAGGAGCAGTTACAAAAGTTGCTTGATAAGGTCTTTATTCGGCCCAGAGTGTCTCCTTGGGGGTCTCCGGTCTTGTTTGTGAAGAAAAAGGATGGTTCTATGCGTATGTGCATTGATTATCGCCAGTTAAACAAAGTTACAGTGAAGAACATATACACATCGCCTCGTATTGATGACCTATTTGATCAGTTATAGGGTGCCAAGGTGTTTTCCAAGATTGACTTACGTTGAGGCTATCATCTATTGACGATTCAGGAGCCAGATATCCTGAAGACTACTATCAGGACTCGGTATGGTCATTATGAGTTCCTTGTGATGTCATTTGGTCTGACCAACGCCCCAGTAGCATTTATGCACTTGATGCATAGTGTGATATAGCCCTATCTTGACTCATTTTTCATTGTGTTTATTGACGACATTCTGGTGTAGTCCCGGACTTGGGAGGATCATGAGAAGCACCTAAGGACTATGCTTCAGACCTTGAGAGAAAAGAAGTTATATGCAAAATTTTCAAAGTGCGAGTTTGGGCTAGTGTCAATGGAATTATTGGGTCATTTAGTATCTAGTGATGTGATAAAGGTTGATCCAAAGAAGGTGGAAGCAGTGGGGAGTTGGCCTAGACCTTCCTCAGCTACGGAGATCCGGAGTTTTCTTTGTTTGGTGGGGTATTACCATCGATTTCTAGAGGGTTTCTTATCTATTGCATCACCTATGACCAAGCTGACCCATAAGGGTGCTATGTTCAAGTGGATAGAGAATTCTGAGTAGAGCTTTCAGAAGCTCAATATAGCTTTGACTACAACCCCAATATTGGTATTGCCTACAGGTTGGGGGTCTTATATTGTATATTGTGATGCGTCGTGGATTGGTCTCGACATGGTGTTGATGCAGGATGGTAAGGTTATTGCCTAAGCATCTAGATAGCTGAAGGTGCATGAAAAGAACTATCATGTCCACAACCTTGAGTTAGCAGCTATCGTTCATGCCTTTAAGATTTGGCGGCATTATTTGTACGGTGTCCCTTGTGAGATCTACACCAATCACCGGAGTTTGCAGAATCTATTCAAACAGAAAGATCTTAACTTGCGCCAGCGCAGGTGGTTGGAGCTGCTTAAGGATTATGATATCACCAACAGAGAGGCCATTGGCGTTGGATGTTGAAGCCTTAGCTAGCCAGTTTGTTAAATTAGATATTTCTGAGCCGAGTAGAGTGTTGGCTTGTGATGTCTCTCGGTCTTCTCTTTATGATTGTATCAGGGAGCATCAGTATGATGACCCGCATCTGCTTGTCCTTATGGACACGGTTCAGCACAATGATTCTAAGGAGGTCACTATTGGAGATGATGGCGCAATGAGGATGCAGGGCAGACTATGTGTGCCCAATGTAGATGGTTTGCGTGAGTTGATTCTCCAAGAGGCTCACAGCTCGTGGTATTCCATTTATCCGGGTGCCACGAAGATGTATCAGGATTTGAGGCAGAATTACTAGTGGAGGAGAATGAAGAAGGACATAGTACAGTACGTATCACGGTGTCTAAATTTCCACCAGGTAAAGTATGAGCACCAACGGTCAGCTGGATTGCTTTAGAAGTTAGAGATTCCGGAGTGGAAATGGGAGCATATCACTATGGATTTCGTTGTTGGGCTTTCACATGGGAGACGGAGTACGATATGTGCAATGATTATCTTCATATGTTCACCACTTCAGGCATGTATCTACACTCGTTCGAGGACGAACGGTTATTTTAAGAGGGGTAGGATGTAACATCCCGGATGATCATTTTGAGAGTATTAGCCCTGATCCTCTATTATTGCTTTCCCCGTGTTTTTTCTGCTTATGTGCCTTGTCAGGAGGTTCCGATTGTGGTTTCAGAGTTATTTGGGACACTTAGTCCCTAAAATGGAAGCTTAAGTTCTAGGATTTTGATTGTGGTTAGAACTATGTGAAGACAACTCCAGTATGGAGTTTTGTCAGTTCTGTTAGCTCCGTTGGGTGATTATGCACTTAGGAGCGTGTCCGAATTGTGTTTTAGAGGTCTGTAGCTAAATTAGGCTTGAAATGGCAAAAGTTAAATTTTTGGGAAGTTTGACCGGAAGTGGACTTTTTGATATCAAGGTCGGATTTCGATTTCGAAAGTTAGATTAGGTCAGTATTGTCGAAATGACTTGTGTGCAAAATTTGAGGTCAATCGGACGTGGTTTGGTAGGTTTCGGTAACGGTTGTAGAAGATTAAATTTTCAAAGTTCATTATGTTTTCATTGGAGGGTTATTCATGTTTTTAGTGTTGTTTGATGATATTTGAGGGCTCGACTAAGTTCTTATGGTGTTTTAGGACTTGTTGGTATGTTTGGTTGACGTCCCGTGGCCTTGGCTTGATTTCGGATGCTTAACGGGTCGAAATTGGACTTGTGTATACTGCCGAAGCTTTCAGGTTTTTGGTGTTTTCACACCTGCAGTAGGGAGACTGCAAGTGCAGTTGCGTGAGGTCAAGCGTAGAAGCGGATTTGGGATGTGTGGTCAGGGTTCGCAGGTGCGAGGGAAATGCCGCATCTCCGATGCCCGCAGATGCGCTTAAGGACCAGCCATTGTCCACAAGCACGCACTCGCAGGTGCGCCCTTTTATCGCGGAAGAGGACACAACCCTCTTAAGTCATTTCCACACTTACGAAGGAAATTCTGCAGGTGCAGTGTCGCAGGTACAACTGGAAGCGCGCAAAAGCGAAATCGCTGAGCAGAAAAAGGCTAGTTCGAGGGTTTTATTCCATTTTCAATTTTTGGACTTTGAGAGCTCGGATTGAGGCGATAATTCAAGGATTTTTTCAGAGAGAACTTTGGGAAGTGATTCTTAACTCGTTTATGGTTATATTCCACTAATCTATAGTTGATTTCATCATTTAATTAAGGAATTTGGGGTAGAAATTTGGGGGAAAATGGGAGAAGTTCTTCAACTATGTTTTTGCATTTTGATTCGGATTTGTATTGGATTTTGTCAATTTTTGGTACGAGTGAACTCGTGAGTGAATGGGTGTTCATATTTTTTAACTTTTACCCGATTTCGAGACGTGGGCTCGGGGAGACTTTTTAGAGCGATTTTCGATATTCTTTCTAAACTTTTGATTTCATTAATTAGCTTATCTATTATAGTTGTATTTATGATATGTAATTGTGTTTGGCTATATTTGGGCCATCCGAAGTCGGATAATCGAGGAAAAGGCATTCTTACGGATTGATTGAGCTTGGTTCGAGGTAAGTGGCTTGCCTAACCTTGTGTGGGGTAAATTCCCTTAGGATTTGGTACTGCTGCGATATTTGAGCGTCGTGTACGTGAGGTGACGAGTGCATACACGGGATATTTGTTTTCAAACCCGATTTTTACTGAGTATGAACCTATTTTCAGCTTAATTGATTTATATCAGCATATGTAGTTATCCTATTTAGTCTAAGCATGTCTACGTGCGTTAACTACTTATTTAAACTCTATGCCGCATGCCTAGTTGATTTCCTACTTTTCCTTTATCTTTATCAGTCTTAAATGTGGAATTCTTGTTGTTAACTGTTGCATTTATCAGTTTGAGTTGTGTGTTTACTTTTGAGACTACGAGGCGGTACCTCGGGAGTTCTCCCTGTATATGTACTTTCGAGACTATGCGGCGGTACGTCGGGAGTTCTCCCTGCATATTTACTTTTGAGACTACGAGGCGGTACCTCAGGAGTTCTCCCTGCATATTTATTATTGAGACTATGAGAAGGTACCTCGGGAGTTCTCCCTGCACATTTAGTTTTGAGACTACGAGGCGGGTACCTCGAGAGATCTCTTTGCATATTTACTTTGGGACTACGAGACGCTATCTCGGGAGATCCCCTGCTGCTTAACCCTGTGTGTTGTACTGATATTTTGTTGTGTTTTCCTTTTTGTTAAATTCCAGTCTCTTATTATATTTCTATAGTCTCCTGCTTTATTTATTATATACCAATGGGCCCTGACCTGACCTTTCCACTACTCAACCGAGGTTAGGCTTGGCACTTACTAGGTAACATTGTGGTGTACTCATGCTACTCTTCTACACGTGTTTTTTGTGCAGATCCAGGTGCTTATTATCAGCTACGTCATTAGTGAGCAGTGACAGTTTGGAGACTTCAAGGTATATCTGTCGCGTCCGCAGACCTCGGAGTCCCCTTCTATTCTGTCCTATGTCATTTACCTTCCGTACTTCTTTTATTAGACTCTGGTGTATAGAGATACTAGTTTCCTTCTTATCTGTTGTAGTTAGTTGTTAAGTTTTACTTCCATTTTTTGTTATTTTTGCAATTTGTTAGGCTTACCTAGTCATAGAGACTAGGTGTTGTCACGACGTGTTAAGGAGGGAGCTTTGGGTCGTCACATTGAACTTGTTTCCTTGTGATTATTGCCTCTTTAATTATGACATCCATGCTTAGATTAGATTATTGCTTATTTGATTATTCCTTCTGTGTTTATGGATTAATTAGGATGGCTGAGTATTTTGGAAGTTGAGGTTTGGTATCTTGGAATCATTATTGACGTAAAGTACATCCTTTGCATTATTTATCTCCCGAATTTTTATATTTATTGCTAAATGGTAAGGGAGAGTGTTAAAGCACGAAGGGTGATGTCGTGCCATTTTATTACTTCATTTATTGATTAATACATAGTGAGGGAGAGAGTTAAAGAACATAGGGTGATGTCGTGCCATCTATATCAATTATTCATTGTTACATAGGCAAATCAAAAGTAAAAGAACGAGGTGATGCCGGGTCATTTCATTCTACTTATGTCATCATTCCATGGCAAGGTTGAGAGTAAAAGCATGAAGGGTGATTTAGTGCCATATTTATTCTGTATGTTTATTCGTCTTTATTTGTTGATTATTTATTTGACGGTCTTGTGTTGTCATTCCTATTGTAGTTATCATATCTTGTCCTCTTTTTGCATGTCCCCTCCCAACTGTACATATTAAATCTCTTTTTTGTTGTTGTTTGGTACATATATCTATGTTTGTACATGTTTTATTATGTGAGTTTCTTATCCTAGATTCGTCACTACCTCGACGAGGCTAGGCTCGACACTTACGGAGTACATTGGGTCGGTTGTACTCATACTATACCCTACACTTCATGAGCAGATTTTGATACATGTCCCAGCTGTATGTGAGGTGCACTAGCTCGGATTATCAAATTTGGAGACTTGATGTAGATTTCCTGACGTCCGCAGACCATGAAATCCCCTTCCGTTTTCCTCTTTTACTATTCATTTCATTCGAAACTGTTATATTTATTTTAGACTGTATTTGTATAATGTCTAGTAGTTCGTGTACTTGTGAATCCAGATCTTTGGGAGTAGATGTTATTACATGACTAATGCTGGTGTTGTATTAATTTGAGTACCTATCCATCGTTAAACTGTTAAAATTTGACTAATTAAATATCTCACATCGGCTTGCCTAGCAAGTGGATGATAGGCGCCATCACGACCCCGATATTTGGATTTCGAGTCATGACAAGTTGGTATAAGAGCACTAGGTTTCCTAGGTCTCATGAGTCATGAGAAAGCTTAGTAGAGTCTGGAGGATCGGTACGGAGACATCTATACATATCTTCCAATGGCTAGGGAGTTTAGGAAAATATCATTTCCTTCTTACTCTGTGGTGTAATTTTATTCTATCATTGTTGATTGAACCCTTATATTAGTTTTCTCTCTTAGATGGAGAGAACACGCACTACATCTACCGACGGACAGGACCCCGTGCCCTGGGTGGCAGCTACGACTAGGGGCAGAGGTAGAGACCGAGGTCGTGGCAGAGGCCGAGGTAGGGGTAGAGGCAGAGCTCAGCCTAGAGCTCGAGTAGAAGAACAAGCATTGGAGCCTCATGTAAATTTTGATGAGGAGGTTCCACCCCGGACTGTACCAGTTGGACCAACTCTGGTCCCAAAGGGGTTCAAAGCCACTTCATTGCTTCAGGACGCTCGAGTTTTTTTGGTGGGCCTTATGGAGAGTGTGGTGCAGACCGGCACTTTTGCGGTGGAATCAACTATCTCTCAGGCTGGAGGAGGAGCACAGACTCCCGCTAATAACACTCCGGAGCAGGTGGCTCCCTAGTTTCAGACTCCAGTAGCCCTGCTAGTGGGGTAGTTCAGCTAGTTGTTGCGGCATAGGGCGCTGATAGGACCACTATATCTTCTGAGGCTATGTTAAGGTCGGATAAGTTCACCAAGCTCTTTTATGTTATTTTAGTGGTGCATCTTCTGAGGACCCACATGATTTTTTGGACCATTTCCATAAGGTGCTGCGAAATATGGGCATAGTTAAGACCAATGCAGTCGATTTGGCTACATTTTAGATGACTGGTTCCGCCTGGAAATGGTTGCGAGATTATTTGTTGACTATATTAGCTGGATCGCTTGCACTTACTTGGGACCAATTCTCAAAGCTATTTGTAGAGAATTTCATCCCTTTCACCTTGCGAGAGGAGTACCACATGCAGTTTGAGCGACTTCAGCAATGGGGTATGACTGTCATCGAGTATGAGACTCAATTTTTGGACGTAGCTCGCCAAGACACTATCTTACTTACTACTGAGAATGAGCCAGTTAGAAGATTTAATGATGGGCTTACTTACACTATTAGTCTTCTGATGGACAAAGAGACAAGGAGTGATATTTCCTTTCAGGAGGCCATTGATATTGCCAGATGTATCGAGTTGGTTCGTGTTTAGGAGAGGGGTTGGTGTCAGACAAGAGGCCCTGTCATTCCGGTAGTCTCAGTGGTGCCCCATTTGGAAGTAGGGGTTCTTTTGGTAGAGGACATCCTCCCAGGCCATTTCATTCAGCGGTTCAGGTGTCCCATAGTATTTTCAGAAGTCGTGGTCTTTACGTGCCTCATTCTGGACAGCCAGCCTATACTGCACCACTAGCTCCTACCAGCGCACCTTCGATCTAGAGCTATCACATTGATTATCCAGGTCCATAAGGCCAATTCCAGGGTCAGCAGCCACAGCAGTCGAGAGCTTGTTATTCTTGTGATGATCCTAGGCACATTGCTAGGTTTCGCCTCAGGTCACAGGGCAACGTGCAACAGAAGGGTTCTCGTGCCATGATTTTGGCACCGGTTGCTCCACCGCCCGCTCAGCCAGCTAGAGGCAGGGTCAAGCAGCTAGAGGTAGAGGTCATGACATTTGAGGTGGAGGCAGGCAGCTAGAGACCATCCTAGAGACGTAGTTTAGAGTGGTGGGGCCCAACTCCGATGTTGTGCTTTCCCAACTAGGCATGAGGCTGATTCATCTTATGTCGTTATCACTGGTATTTTTTCCATTTTCCATAGAGATGCCATAATTCCGTTTGATCCAATATCTACTTATTCCTATGTGTCATCTTATTTTTCTTCATATCTGGGTGTGCCTCGTGATTCTTTGAGTGCTCGTGTGTTTGTGTCCACACATTTGGGATATTCTATTGTTGTAGATCGTGTCTATCACTCGTGTGTGATTACTATTGGGAGTCTTGAGACTAGTGTAGATCTTCTACTTCTTGATATGGTAGACTTTGATGTTATCTTGGGTATGGTTTGGCTGTCACCTTATCATGCTATATTGGATTGTCACGCCAAGACAATAACATTAGCTATGTCGGGCTTGCCTCAACTAGAGTGGAGAGGAACTACTGGTCATTGTACCAGCAGGGTTATTTCCTGTGTGAAGGCTCGACGTATGGTGGAGAAGAATGTCTAGCTTATTTGGCCTATGTCCGTGATTCTAGTGCGGAGGTTCCTTCCATGGATTCAGTTCCAGTTGTTCGTTAGTTTCCAGAGGTGTTTCCTGCAGATCTTCCAGGGATGCCACCCAACAGAGATATTGACTTTTGTATTGATTTGGATCCGGGCACTCAACCCATTTCTATTCCTCCATACTGTATGGCCCCGCTAGAGTTGAAGGAGTTGAAAGAGCAGCTACAAGATTTGCTTGATAAGGGCTTTACTAGACCTAGTGTCTCGCCTTGGGGTGCATCCGTGTTGTGTGAAGAAGAAAGATGGGTCGATGAGGATGTTTATAGACTATCGGAAGTTGAACAAGATCACTATCAAGAACAAGTATCCGTTTCCAAGGATTGATGACTTATTTGATCAACTTCAGAGTGACAAAATATTTTCGATGATTGATTTGAGGTCTTGCTACCATCAATTGAGGATTAGGGCATCCGATGTTCCTAAGACTGCTTTTTAGACTCGGTATGGGCATTATGAGTTTGTAGTAATGTCATTTGGGTTAACAAATCCCCAACAACATTTATGGATTTGATGAACCGGGTTTCAAGACCAATTTTGATTCTTTTGTGATTGTATTCATTGATGATATCTTGATCCACTCCCGCAGTCGAGAGGAGCATGAGCAGCATCTTCGGATTGTACTTCAGACTGTGATAGATAGCCAGTTATATGCCAAGTTTTCAAAGTGTGAGTTTTGATTAGACTCAGTCGCTTTTTTAGGACATGTTATATTGGCAGAAGGCATAAAGGTGGATCATAAGAAGATTGAGGCAGTTCAGAATTGGCCTAGACCTACTTCAGCTACAGAGATTCGGAGTTTCCTTGGTTTTGCGAGTTATTATCGCTAGTTTGTAGAGAGGATTTTATCTATAACAACCCGGTTTACTAGATTGAACCAGAAGGGTGCACTGTTCTGATGGTCGGACGAGTGTGAGTTTAACATTTAGAAGCTCAAGACTTCTTTGACTATGGCGTTAGTGTTGGTGTTGCCCACCGGTTCAGGATCTTACACAGTGCATTGTGATACATCTCGTATTGGGATTGGTGCAATATTAATGCAGGATGGCAGGGTGATTGCATACGCATCGCATGAGTTGAAGGTTCATGAGAAGAATTACCATGTTTATGACTTAGAGTTGGCAACTATTGTTCATGCGTTGAAGATTTGGAGGCACTATCTTTACGACATGTCGTGTAAGGTATTCACAGATCATAGAAGTCTTCAGTATTTTTTCAAAAAATGGATCTCAACTTGAGGCAGAGGAGATGGTTGGAGCTGTTGAAAGACTATGATATCATCATTTTGTATCATCTCGAGAAGGTCAATGTGGTGGCCGATGCCTTGAGTAGAAATTTTGTGAGTATGGGAAACCTTCCGTACAATCCACTTGGTGAGTGGCCGCTTGCTGCAGATGTTCAAGTGTTGACCAATCAGTTTGTGAGGTTAGATGTTTGAGAGCATAATCTTGTGCTAGCTTGCACAATCGCTCGGTCTTCCTAGTATGAGTGCATTAAGTAGCGTCAATATGATGGTCCCAATTTGCTTGTCCTTAGGGACACGGTGCGGCACGGTGGTGCCAAGCAACTTACTATTTGAGATGATGGAGTTTTGAGGATGCAGGATCGTACTTGTGTGCCCAATTTCGATGGGCTTCGTGAGTTGATTCTTGATGAGGACCATAGTTCTCGTTATTCTATTCATCTGGGCGCCGCTAAGATGTATCAGGACTTGCGGTAGCATTATTGGTGGAGGAGGATGAAGAAGGATATAGTTGCATATGTAGCTCGGTGTTTCTATTTTCAGCAAGTAAAGTACGGTTATCAAAGACCTGGTGGTTTGCTTCAAAAGTTAGAGATTCCTAAGTGGAAGTGGGAGCGTATCATTATGGATTTTGTTGTTGGACTCTCACGGACTCAGAACAATTTCGACGCGGTATGGGTCATTGTGGACAGGTTGACCAAGTCGGCATATTTCGTTCCAGTGGCAATTACCTATTCTTCAGAGCGGTTAGCTGAGATATACATCTGTGAAATTGTTCGTCTTCACAGTGTGCCCGTGTCTATCATTTATGACTGAGGTATGCAGTTTACCTCGCATTTTTGGAGGTCCGTGCAGCGTGACTTGGGCACGCAGGTTGAGTTTAGCACATTATTTCATCCCCAGACGGACGGACAGTCTGAGCGCACTATCCAGATATTGGAGGATATGCTTCGCGCTCGTGTTATAGACTTCGGGGGTTCTTGGGATCAGTTTTTGGAACTTGCAGAGTTTGCATACAACAACACAACTACCAGTCTAGCACTCAGATGGCTCCCTATGAGGCATTGTACGATAGACGATGAGGTTTGCTAGTTGGATAGTTCGAGCCGGGGGAGGCTCGATTGTTGGTATAGATTTTTTACATGATTCCTTGGATAAGGTCAAGATTATTCAGGATCCACTTTGCACCGCTCAGTCTAGGAAAAAGAGTTATGTCGATGGGAGAGTTCGTGATGATGCAATCATGGTCAGAGAGAGGGTGTTGCTCCATGTTTCACTCATGAAAGGTGTGATGAGATTTGGAAACAACGGCAAGTTGAGCCTCAGGTATATCGGACCTTTTTGAGACTCTTATGAGAGTGGGTGAGGTGGCTTAGAAGCTCGCATTGCCACCCAATTTATCAGCAGTCCATCCAGTGTTCCATGTATCTTTTAGAAGTATCATGGTGATCCGTCACATGTTTTAGACTTTAGCTCAGTCCAATTGGACAAGGATTTGACTTATGAGGAGAAGCTGGTGGCCATTCTAGCCGGGCAGGTCTGGCTGTTGAGGTCTAAGAGTCATCCTTCAGTTCGAGTGGAGTGGAGAGGTCAGCCGATCGAGGCAACCACTATATAGTTCGAGTCAGACATGCAGAGTAGATATCCAAATTTTTTCACCAGTCCAGGTACTTTTCTAAGTCCGTTTGAGTACGAATATTTATTTTAGAGGTGCAGAATGTGATGACTCGATAGGTCAATTACAGTTTTAACCTTAAATTAAGTGTTTCAAAACATCGATTAGCTCCATTTATCCTTCCCCTATTTGCATGCACATTCTGTGTCTTTTTCGGAAGATTTTTATGTGAAATTTTTTGAAAATGTGAAATTGTGCCTTAAAACTCATTTGAGATGACTTCGGTCAATGTTTTGAGCAAACTGACCGAGATTAGTGTTTTGACGGTTCCGATGGGTCAATTTGGCATTTGGGCGTATGCCCAGAATCAAATTCAGAAGTCCCCATCTCGAATTATCACCATTTGTTGAAAACTAGAGGTTTAAAGGTTTAAAGAAATTTCATGTTTGACCGTAGTTTGACTTTGTTTCTATCGGGTCCAGATTTGCGTTCCGGAACTTGGTCAGGTTCATTACTATATTTATGACTTGTCTGCAAAATTTGGTGCAAAAAAAGTTGATTTGACGTGATTCGGATGTCCAGTTGAAACGTTTTATGTTATTAAGTTTCTTTAAAAATTTCATTCATTTTGGTGTATGATTCGTATTTTTAGATATTATTTTGGTGTTTTGATCGCGCGAGCAATTTTCGACGATGTTTTTAGACTTGTGTGCATGTTATTTTTCGAGCCCGAGGGGCTCGGGTGAGTTTCGGATAAGCTACGAGTTTCTTTGAACTTAGAAATTTTTGGTTTCCTAGACTTCTGTCGGTATCTGATGAATCCTTCTTCGCGATTGCAAAGAGTAGTTGGGACTTGGGATTTTACTCGATGCGAACAGGAGACTTTGAACATAGAGTAGTGGGGGGACTGTTCTTGATGAACGCGACCACATCATCGCGAACGTGTTGCATTAGAGAGACGGGAGAAGGGAAATAGATTTACTCTACGCGAACGCGAGCCCAGGTTCGCGAACGTTAAGACAAAGTGGGCCAAGACTACGTGAACTCATACAGTATTTCGTGATCGTGTAAGCCAATTGGGCATTGCCCTTCACGAACGGGTTAGGTGTCTCGCATTTACACTTCTAAAAAACAAGATTTCACCAATTTTTCACCATCTTTTCATAAGAGCTCGGCCTCGAGGCAATTTGGAAGAGAAAATTCATCATCCTTTCGCAGGTTAGTTTACTATAACTTATTTTATTCCATTTCTATCATCACCCATAAATTTCTAGCCTTGATCTTTTTCCTTTCATGGTAGAAAAATAGGAATTTGCGAAGAATTAGGGGTTTTTGCAAATTTCAGATTTAGACCTCAAATTGAGGTTGGATTTATAAACTAATTACATAATCGGGCTCGAGGCTGAATGGTTAAATGGATTTTGGTCTGAATTTTGGATTTTGTTCAAGCGAGCCGGGTGTTGACTTTTGCTGACTTTTGGGAAAAAGTGTAAAGATCTTAACTTTATGTATTGTAATATAGTTCTCTAGAATTATTTTATGTAATTGAGTCGAATTTGGTTAGATTTGATTGGCTTGGAGGCGGATTTTTTGAGAAAAGGCCCTGGTAGTGCTTTGATTTGCTTGTGGGGTGAGGTAAGTGTCATAGATAATCTTGACTTGAGGGATTAGGACTTGTTTGCCTATTTGCTACGTGTTTAATGTTTGGGTACAGCGTATATGTGAGGTGACGAGTACTTATGCGTTGTTGTTGGGTTAAAGCATGAGGGTAGAACTAGTTTCCTTGTGATTTATTGCCTCTTTAATTATGAAATCCATGCTTAGAATATATTATTACTCATTTAATTGTTACTTTCGTATTTATGGATTAATTGTGATGGTTGAGTATTTTGGAAGTTGAGGTTTGGTATCTCGGAATCATTATTGACGTAAAGTACATCCTTTGCATTATTTATCTGCCGAATTGTTATATTTATTACTACGTGGTAAATGAGAGTGTTAAAGCATGAAGGGTGATGTCGTGCCATTTTATTACTTCATTTATTGATTAATACCTAGTGAGGAAGATAGATAAAGAACTTAGGGTGATGTTGTGCCATATATATCAATTATTCATTGTTACATGGGCAAGTCGAGAGTAAAAGCACGAAGGGTGATGTCCTGCCATTTCATTCTACTTATGTCATCATTTCATGGTAAGATTGAGAGTAAAAGCACGAAGAGTGATGCCGTGCCATCTTTATTCCATTTGTTTATTCGTATTTATTGGTTGATGATTTATTTGACTGTCTTGTGTTGTCATTCCTGTTGTAGATATCGTATCTTGTCCCCTTTTTGCATGTCACCTCCCAACTGTATATATTAAATCTCTATTTTGTTGTTGCTTGGTACATATTTCTATGTTTGTACATGTCTAATTAAGTGAGTGTCCTGTCATAGCCTCGTCACTATCTCATCGGGGTTAGGCTCAACAATTACGGAGTACATCAGGTCGGTTGTACTTATACTACACTCTACACTTTTTCTGCAGATTTTGGTACTGGTCCCAGTTGTATATGAGGGGCACTAGCTTGGATTATGACATTCCGAGACTTGAGGTACATTTGCTGGTGTCCACAGACCTCGAAGTCCCCTTCCTCTTTCCTCTTTCCTCTTTAATGTTCATTTCATTCACAATAGTTGTATTTATTTCAGACTCTATTTGTGGAATTTTTAGTAATTCGTGTACTCGTGACTCCGAATCTTTGGGAGTAGATGTTATTACGTGACTTATGCTGGTGTTGTACTAATTTGAGTACCTATACCTCGTTATTTATCATCACTTTGTTTTAAACTTTTAAAATTTGACTAATTAACTATCTCACACCGGCTTGCCTAGCAAAATGGATGTTAGGCGTTATCCCGACCTCGAGGTTGGGATTCCGGGTCGTGACAAAAACCATCCAACGTGGATGGAAACTACCAAAAAAATATTTTATATTCTTTTTAAATGACATACCGATCAAAGATGGTTGGTAAATATTGGCGGAATTATCCGGGAAAACGTTATCAGCCAAAATTGGTCAAACATTTTACCACAATGGTCAGACTTGTTAATCAAAGAACTTTTTTGATTACCGACCAACATTGATCGGTTATCTGGACCCATGTTTTTAAATTTTATTAATTATATTATTATTTAAAATGTATTATAAAATTTATACTTATTCTTTATGTGATTCAAACCTAGATTCATGAATTGATTCGTCTGATACATTTCTCTTAGCCGGCGTGTGAGTTGGTAAACGATCAATCAAGATTTCTGAGAAATTGTTCTGCTGATTTAGTAATTTTAAAATACTATCAAGATTCGTGATTTCATTTCTCTCTGAGTTTAGTTCATCCTAATTTCTAGGTTTCTTTATCATTTCTCTTGGTCGGCGCGTGAGTTTGCGGCCGCGATTCAACTTTTCCATTTCCATTTCCAGATCAGACTGCGTGTAATTTCCAGACTCCATATAATAACGTTGCGTCTGAAAATTTCTGCCAGCCACATTTTTCCGACAACAATTTCAAGATTACAAATTTTATATTTCCATTATCGTCGGTCGCCGTCTTGAGATTGGCGTTGTTCGATCTATTGTTCGTGAGGCCTATTTCAATTTTCACTCTTTCGCAAAGTCTTTCTGAGGGCAGGAAAGGCTAAAATAGAAAAGTCTTTGTGAGGGCGGGAAAGACAATTTTAGCCAAGTTTAAGCACCCGAGTTCGGGAGCTATCAGTATTCGGCGGATTAGGAAGCGCGTACGGACATCCTCGACTGTAATCTAGGTTCCATCTTTCTTGAATTTTATTTGTGCACATCTATTTACTGTTGCCTTGCCGACAATTTTTGTCTCTGTACACATCCTTTAGTTTTGGTTGCCTTGCCGGTAACCCGTAGTTGGATTGATTGCATTTGGTAGACAGCATTTGCTTATTTTTCTATCTTTTATACTACTGTTTTAAGCTTAAGGTTTCTCCTATCCCTTTTAATTCTTTGTTTGCATAGGGTTAGTTTCTTAGACGCGGTAGATTCACTGTTCTAGTGCCTGCTCGCATTACTGTTCTCGTAGTAGTGCCTTTGAGTTGTTTTTAGCTTACGGATTCCTAGCTTGTATTCCTTCGTTCCTGCTACTTTTTCTTAGTGGTAGTGTTTACCTAATACCTCTTTCTTATCGTGGCGGTAGTGAACGATGCGAGGGTAAGGTCATGTCCTCGGGTGGGGCTGGGGGTGGGGTCCAGGGGTGGGAAGGGGGTAAGAAAGCCTCTAGGCTGAGAGTTGGGTCTTGGAACATTGGGACGTTGACAGGGAAGTCTATATAGTTAGGTAAGATTCTTCAGAAGAGGAAGATCAACATAGTGTGTGTTCAGGAGACAAGATGGAAGAGTACTAGGGCACATGATATAAGCGAATTTAAATTATGGTACTCAGGAAGCGTTGGGGTTAAGAATGGGGTACATATTTTAATTTATAGGGAACTCATGGAGTTCGTGGTCAAGGTTAGTGTTTAACAAAAGAATTAGATTCTCTGCCAAAGCTATTTTTAGAAGAACACGGGTTTCTGATAACCAAAGAATATGCTAATAATTGTAAGTAAATCCGTAAATAGATAAAAGAAAGATGCGTAAAAATTAAGTATATTTCAATAGTGGTTCGAACGTGTACTTACAAGTTATATTTTACTCCCTTATATAGGGAATTTCTTAATATAACGTCTACTCTTTTTAGTGATTGAGCATTAATGGCTAATAATTGTATTAATGTAACGTTACAATGATTAATTGTAACTGTTGTGTGAATATTATGTAAAGTTTTGGCTCATTAATTGAAGATCCCCGAATCTGCCCTTTATTCTATCTTGATTCATTCTGACCGTGTCTCTTCATCTTCTCAATTAGGTTGAGATTCTCGTATCTGATTACCCTGTGGGTATGTTATTCTGTTCCTCTTTATCTCGTACTTCTTCATAAAGTATCGTCAAGTTGTCATGTTGTCATTGCTCCACATAGATTGCTGAGTCATCATAACTATTACACGTGTGAAGCTCATTTTTACCAATACAGATAGTCCCCCCACTTACCATTTATTTATCGATTAATATTTGGTAAGTGGATACTCATTTATGGCGGGAACATTTTGCCGCCGCTTCACTCGTTCCATTGTATCAGTCTCTGAATGTATGAATCACTTGTCACTTCCATTTAATTCCCATGCCACGTGCCTTTCCCGGATTGGTTCTGTAATTATTCAGCGCCTTTCAGGGCTTTTTTTGCGGTTGCATCAGTCTCGAAGTGACAACTTTAATTATGACTTTCACATCACTATTTTTTCCATTTTTTGACGGTTGCCTTTGAGTATAAATACCCATTTTCCTTTCTTTACTTTCACGGAAAACTTCTAACCTTCTTTCTTTATTTGTAAATTCTTCATCTTCGTAAATATGTCTTCTTCAAACCAGCAATCTAAAAAGGTCATCATTGTAGATGAACTGACTACTTCTTCTTCTCCAATATGGAGTAGGAGGAGCGGTAGGCTTAGGAGCTTAAATTCTACTCCTTCCAGGGGTCCTTCTTCTTGTTCTCTCCCCCTCCCCCGCCATCTTCTAGGTCTAACACTCCTCCGTCTTCTTCGAGGGCTAGGACTTCTAGATCTTCATCAAAGAGTAGAGAACACAATGAACCGCTTCGTGAGCCGAGAGTAGATGAGATTGTTCCTACAGAGTTTTCTTTTGCCAAGGATAGTCAAGCCATGAGTGAGCTTCTTCAATGTCATCAAATAACAGTGCTGACCTTTATCCTACCCAAATACAAGAGGGCTTAGTGTCTCTTGTAAGCAGGGATTGTTATTGGAAGCCTGATTTTCCAGTTGTTATTCCTAATGATAGCCAAATAATACCCTCTTACGAGACTGGATATTCTTATGTCTATACTTATCCCTTCATATTAGGATTCAAACCTCCCATCGACCCTGTTATCACCGAGTTTGTCGACTCATCAATGTTTTTCTGGGACAAGTCAGTCCTCTTATTTGGTGAGTAGTCACGTGCCTTAGGTATTTGGCCAATTTAGTTGCCTTACCCTTTACTTCTCATCATCTTATTCACCTCTATTCTCCGATACTGTTCCGCCAAGGAGTGTTTACTCTCGCGGCTATGAGTAAAAGGGTGTTAGCTACTCCAGATGATGACAAAGATAGAGGGTGGTATGTCCGGTATGTGGCTGTCCCTACTACAGGTTTAGTAGGTGAAGAAAATCTCCCCTTCCCTGAGAAGTGGAACTTTGCACGTGTGTACAGTTTTGCTCACTTTCCTTTTCTTCACTTTTGATGAACCTTTAGTACCGCGACTGTTTCTTCTTCTTTTGCAGAACCATGGGAACCATTAAGAATGTCTCTGGTTTCCGTTATTGAGTAGAAAAACTCTTGTCAATCGTTCCTTTAGAAGAACGTTCGTGGAAGTACCTCTCTTTGAGGTTTGGTTGGAAGGTGAAGACCCACGGTAAGTGATGTTTTTTTTTACTTCTTCTCTTTTTTGAGCTTTATCTGACACCTTTTATTTGGTAGGGTTTCCTGCTCGTGGAGTTTTTGTCGCGACTGTGTCCGTTTCAAGGCTCTCTCTGGTTAAGGCCCAGGAGATCATTGTTGTTTCCTCCTCATCAAAAAGAAAAGCAAGTGGGTCTAGGACCTTAGAAGAGGAAGAGGAAGAGGAGGGTTCGCTGGTCCATAGGTCACATAGGAGGAGGGTGGTCTCTAATGATGAATCTGCACCCATTGTTGATCCTCCTATGCCTGAATCAGAACTTTCCTCTACTGAAAATGCAACTCCCTCTCCTGTTCATGAGTCTGTTGATCACCTGTTCCAACAAGGTTTTGGTACCATCTCTAATGAAGCTCCTCTTGTTTTTTTCTCTCCTCCTGCTACTAAGAAACTTTCATTTATTGCTCCTGTTGCTGCCTCTACTCCTATTGTCGTTCTTGCTCCCGTTGCTGCTCCTCAACCTACTCCGTCTGTGGCTCCTTCGCCCGCCCCCGATTCCGTGCCTTCTGCTGTTAAAGTAGGGTCTTCCAGCAGTGGGTATAAAGCAATTTACAATAGAGATTCCTGCGGCGGGCAGCCTCTTGAAAAAGTCGGGCCAAGCTGATGTATGGTTAAATCCATTAATAGGTTCGACTGAGAGGTCTAAGCTAGAAAGCCACAGCTCCCTGATTTGGATGAACGAGATTGTGCACTCGTCCATAAAGGTAAAACTTGCTTTTCCTTCATATGTACTTATATATATTCTTACCGTATCTAATTTATCATTTCATGTAGATCAACCTTATAGGCACAGAGCTAATAAAGAGAATTGTTCAAACGGAGCAAGCATCAAATGAATTCCATATTGAGGCTGATAATTGGAAGGAGCAGTACGAGAGTTTACAGCTTGACATGGAGGCAATGGAGGAGGAAAAGTGTACCTTGGAGCGGCAAATTAGGGCTATGGTAGCAAAAGTTGCCATTGAGAAGGCGTCTTCGAACTAGGCAGGCAAGGACAAAAATGTCTTAGAGGCTTCATTTGCGGAGCAGCTTTCCCGTGCCACAAAGGAGATTATGAGTCTGAAGGCTTTGTTGGACCAGAAGGAGGTGTACTCTGGTGAACTTGTTCAATTTCTCACCCAAACCAAGAAGAACTCCATCACTCTTCAGATAAGGTCCAGTTTCTGGAAAGATCCATCGCTCTTTTACAGGCCTCTCATGATGTTGTCGTGGTTGAAAGAGATGAGATAAGAGTTGAAGCTGAACAATGGGAGAAAGACTACGAGGCTCTTGAAGACAAAGCAGCCGTCGATGTTAGTTGGGCTTATTTGAATGCCCGTCTTGACATATTGACGGAAATGGGCCAAGAGGGTTTTGACTTGGAAGCCGAAATTGCTAAAACCAAAGAGACGATTGAGAAGTCTCAGCAAAGTCAGAATTTCTCTTCACCTGAGGCTGAGGTCCATGCTTCTCGTGTCTCTCCATCTCAAGCCGCTCCTCCTTCCAGTGAAGACAACCCCCCATCTAGTGAAAAAGTTTAAGGAACTTGGTTCTTTTTTTTTATTTGCAACAATTGATGGTTACCCCCGATCCCATTAGGGGTAAAGTTCGGTCCTTTGTAAGTCCCCAACTGACAACTTAGGGTCAACTTTTGTATAAAAAAATTAGGCTTAGACTAAGTTAATACTTAGTTTTTTTTGCCACTATATATTAATAGTAATATTGGCATGACTTTATATTCCTTTGAGTTTTTGTTTTCACTCTGAAATCTTTGCATGATTTCTTTTTGAGGTTTTTGGTTTACCTCTGAGTTTTTGACTTTGTATTTTAAAAAATGTTTAGATTTTTCGTATCTTTTCATAATAAGCACGATTTATAAAAGAGGGCCCTTTTTTGATCGACACTTAATGAAGAAGATGTCTCAACTTCATAATGGTGTAAATGTACAAAAGAGAGTAGGAATTTCACATGTTTTTCTTTGACAATGTTTTTAAGAAAGTCTTTGTATTTTTTCGAACTTTCGCAACATTTTACATGTGTTTGTGTATCGTCCATAACTCATTTGCAACTTTTTTTCTTACAACAGATTTGGTATAAAGTTGTACTCTTAACTGTTTTTCTTTTGTAACAACTTTTTCTAATTAATACAAGGGTATAACTGTTTTCATTTATAACAGTTTTTGAGTAAATATACGGGTATGAATTTTTACCCGTAACTGTTTTTGTTTACACCAGTTTTTGAATAAATACAAGGATAATGCTTTTCTCATCCGTAACTGTTTTTATTTACAACAGTTTTTGAATAAGTACAAGGATGATGCTTTTCTCATCTGTAACGATTTTTATTTACAACAGGTTTTGAATAAGTAAAAGGATGTTGCTTCATCCGTATCTAATATTCTGCCCTCAACCTAAACATTTGTTTTCATTTACGAATATGTTTTTTTTGAAGGTTTTTGAATCAGGCTTTGTGTTTTTTGTCTTTGGCTCTTTGATTTTTCTCATAGTACTTGACTTGTTGGGAAGATGGATCTTCAGGCTTGAGCTTTGACTTTTTGATAGTCTTCTTTGCTTCTTCTTTGCCTTCCATACTGTATAGTCCCCCAAGTGTTTCAGCTTTGAAGAATGAAATCTCGAGCACTTGACCATTCCTTCTTTGTGGTCCTTTTACTCAAAAGGAAAAACATATGGGACTCGAAGGTATATAGTTTAGATGATGACTTATTAACCCTTTACAAACTTCCATCAAAAAGTTGTAACCCAAGATCGGGAATTCAGTTAGTTCCTCGTGTCTATGCAGTTCTAATATCATCGTCTGGTGATGGGTTATCTTTTTTCCTATCATCTAAAATTGTTTGTATAACTTTAACTGTACAAAAGTAAAATAGAACGTAATGATACCTGACCGGGGGTATTCCCTTTACTTTAGATGTAATACTTCTTCAAATGAACAGCATTCCAATTGGTTGGTAAGATTCTGTCGTCCATAGTTTCTAGCTCGTAAGCGCCTTTTCAAGCAATGCCACGGACTTTGTAGGGGCCTTCCCAGTTTGGATTTAGCTTTCCAGCACCAGCTTCTTTTGTTGATTGGAAGACTTTTTTAAGAACGAAGTCCCCAATTTTGAAATATCTGAGGTGAGATTTTCTATTGTAATATCGCTCTATAATTTGTTTTTGGGCTGCCATACGTATTAATGCAGCTTCTCTTCTTTGCTCGAGCAAATCCAGATTTGTCCTTAACTTGTCGTTGTTTGTTTCTTCTGTTGCCGTTGTGAATCTCATGCTTGGTTCGCCAATTTCCACTGGTATTAATGTTTCTGAACCGTAGACAAGCGCGAATGGAGTTTCTGCCGTGGCTACTTTTGCAGTAGTTCTGTAAGCCTATAATACCGTCGGTAGCTCGTCAGGCCAGTTTCCCTTGGATTTTTCCATCGTTTCTTTAAGTGTTTACAATGACTTTGTTTGTTGACTCGGCTTGCCCATTAGCCACGGGGTGATATGGTGATGAAGTGATTCACTTGATTTGCCAGCTTTCGAAGAATTCTGTGATTTGTGAGCCTATAAATTGGGGGCCACTGTCACATACGATCTCCTTGGGTATTCCAAAGCGGAATATTATGAGTCTCCATATGAAGTTTTTCACTTATTTTTCTCGCACCTGTTTAAAAGCGTCTGCCTCCACCCATTTTGTGAAATAATAAGTTAAAATACGAGTAGGAACCGTACCTTTCCTTTAGTTGGGGGAAGGGGTCCCACTATATCCATGCCCCATTTGATGAATGGCCATGGTGACACCACTGGGTGGAGTAATTCTTCTGGCCGGCGCATATTGTTGTCATATCGCTGACATTTATCGCATTTGGCTACGAAGCTCTCAGCATCTTCCTCCATTTTAGGCCAATAGTACCCTGCTTTGATTAGGGTTTTGACTAAGGATCTTGGTCCGACATGGTTTCCGCAGTGTCTTTCGTGTACTTCCTTCATCATGTACGCCATTTGATTGGGTCCAAGGCACTTTGCTAGGGGACCTCTGTACATTTTAGGGTATAAACTTTCACGAACTAGGCAGTACCGCGCAGCTTTCCGGCAAAGTGCTTGAGCTGTTTTTCTATCTTCAGGCACGGTGTCGTTCTACAAAAGATTTACAATTTCATTTCTCCAATCCCAGGTTAAATGTTACCTCATTTTTGTCCTGGTCGATTGCTGAATGAAATAGGTGTATGACAATTGCATTGTCTTTATTTGTTACGTCGGCAACTACTGCGAGGTTAGCTAATGCATCCGCTTCTGCATTTTCCTCTCTTGGTATTTGCGTAACTTTCCAAGACTGGAATTGCGTTGCTAGGTCTCGTGCCTTTTCCAGATATTGTTGCATCCGAACCTCTCTTACGGTATAAGTCCCCTGCATCTGGTTTACCACTAGTTGAGAGTCACTTTTGATCACGATTTGCTCAATTGAGAGTTCTCGTGCTAGTTCAAGCCCTGCAATGATAGCTTCATACTCTGCTTCATTGTTACTTATGGGATAACATTTAATGGCTTGTCGTATCTTTTCACCCGCAGGTGATATTAAAATAATTCCCAAGCCGGCTCCTTTTAAGTTAGAAGAGCCGTCAGTAAATAGGGTCCAAATTCCTGGATTAGCCCCGTTAAAGAGTTGTAACTCTTTTTTCACTTCAGGGATTATGCTAGTATTAAAATCAACGACGAAATTAGCTAAAATCTGAGACTTTATTGCAGTCCTAGGCTAATATATTATGTCATGTTCGCTTAATTCTATTGCCCATTTAGCTAGCCTCACTGATAAATCTTGTTTATGCAAAATATTTCTTAGTGGATACGAGGTCACAACAGTGATTGGGTGACACTGAAAGTATAGTCTCAACTTTCTAGCTGCCATGATTAGAGCTAAGGATAATTTTTCAAGATGACAATATCTAGTTTCAGTATGTAATAATGACTTGCTTACATAATAAATCGGAGATTGTTTACCTCTGTCTTCTTTTACCAGTACTACACTTACGACAATTTCTGCTATGGCAAGATAAACATACAACCTCTCTCCTTCCTTTGGTTTAGACAGCAGTGGGGGTTTTGATAGATAGGCCTTCAGATCTTTGAGAGCTTGTTGGAATTATTGAGTCCATTAGAACTGATTCTGCTTTTTTAGAACTGAAAAGAATTTAAAACTCTTCTCTGAAGATTTGGAGATAAATCTTCCTAAGGCTGCAATTCTTCCTGTTAGTTTTTGAACTTCTTTTTTTGCTCGTAAGTATATCAGGTATTTCATTAATAGCTTTAATCTAAGCAGGGTTTACTTCTATACCCCTATTTGATACAAGGAAACCCAAAAACTTACCTGATTCAACGCCAAAGGCGCATTTTTCTGGATTTAGTTTCATGTTATACCTGCGCAGGATTTCGAAGGTGATTGAAAGATGATGGAAATGATCTTCCGCTTGAGTTGATTTTACCAGCATGTCATCAATGTATACTTCCATTGTTTTCCCCAGATGTACCTGGAACATCTTGGTCACAAGCCTTTGATACGTGGCTCCAGTATTTTTCAGGCCAAAAGGCATGACTTTGTAACAATAAGTCCCCCTGTTCGTAATAAAGGAAGTTTTTTCCTCGTCTGAGGGATCCATTTTTATCTTATTATAACCAGAATATGCATCTAGAAAGCTCAACAATCCATGACCTGCAGTGGCATCAATCATTTGATCTATGTGTGGTAATGGAAAGGAGTCTTTGGGGCATGCTTTATTCAAATCTGTATAATCTATGCATACTCTCCATTTACCATTCTTTTTGGGTACCACTACAGTATTAGCTAACCAGTTAGGATATTTTACCTCGCGTATTGAACAAATTTTAAAGAGTTTTTGTACCTCTTGATCGATCACTTGGTTCTCGAATGGTCCTTGCTTTCTTTTCTTTTGCTTGACAGGCATGAAGGATGGATCTTCATTTAGTTTATGAGTCATCACTTCCGGAGGTATACCTGTCATATCTGAATAGGACCGAGCGAAACAATCTGAGTTAGCTTTTAAATATTCAATTAACTTACCTCTTCTTGCGGGGCTTAGCTTCGTGCCTATATAAACTTTTTGCTCATGTTTTTTCTCGAACAGTGGGATAGCTTCGGGTCCTATATAAACAATTAATATGCCCGTCTTCTTCTGGATCCTGAATGACATCGGGTCTGGAATCCATGTCCGTATGTGTTGATGTTGCCTCTGCGGTGATTTGGTTCACCTTCTCGTGGCTTCCTTCTTTTGTACCTATTTGGGTTCCAATTTGTTCTTCCGTACCTAATAGGGCGATTTCATCCTCTTTTGACTCTTCCGCTACCTCTTTTTTGTTTGAGTGTACTACTGAATTTATATTCCTTGAGGTCTGATGATCGCCTCGAATCTGTTGAATTCCCAATTTGGAAGGGAGTTTTATTACCTGGTGTAAAGTAGAGGGTATTTCTTTCGTGCCATGGATCCATGGTCTCCCCATGATTACGTTGTAAGCCATATCGGTGTCAAAGACTTGAAATTTCATATTTTTAATTACTCCTTCATCATAGGTACTAAGCTCAAGTTCTCCTTTTGTTATGACCATAGAGTTGTCAAACCCAGATAACGCTCATGCTTTTGGGATTACTCGATCCTCCATTAGCATTTCTTCCACAACTCTCAACAAAATGATGTTGACTGAGCTACATGGATCAATCAACACTCTTTTTACATTAGTGTCATGTATGAGTAGAGATTTTACCAGAGTGTTGTTATGAGGAAGCAGCAATCTGTTGCCATCTACATTGTCGAACGTTATATTGTCTGCTTCTATGTTTTCACGAATATTCTTCCCGTGTGTAATTGTGAATTTTGTTGTTCTTTTGCTGACTACTCCGTTCACCTCTTCTCCTTCGTGTATCACATTTACTGTTCTCTTTGGAGATGATGTTTTCAGGGGCTCTTACATGTTCTTCATATATGCATGTTTTCCTTTTTCACTAAACAGTTCTGTTAGATAGCCCTATTTTAATAATTGTTCTACCTCACCTTGCAACAATCCGCAATCTGATGTTCTGTGTCCATGATCGTTATGGAATTCGCACCAGAAGTCTGGATTCCTTCTGTTTGGATTCCATCTCATTTCTTTGGGCCATTGAACTTTATCGCCCATGTTTCTCAGTATGGTAATTAACTCAGAAGTACTTACATTGAAGTTGTAGTCTCCGACTCTTAAATTGCCTCTGTTCGGTTCCTCCCGATCTTTTCTGGATCTTGAGGAGGATGAGTTTGTATCTCTAATTGACGGTCTATATACCGACCATGTGTTATCAAACCTAGAACGATTTTCTCGTCCTGAAGGTCCCATATATGGATCGTACCTGTTCATACCTGTTCTCCTTTCTTGTTCGGAGCGTCTAAAATTGGCTCGGTCTTCATCTTTTAATTGAGCAATTGTGTCTTCTTCTATTTGTAGCTTGGTGTTGTACGTGTTATAGACATCGTTCCATGTCGTGGATGGTAATTCTCTCAAGCTTTCCTTGAGTCTTCTCGTGGCTTATGAGCTTCTGTCATTTAAGTTACTTCCAAACGCCATTGCTGCCCAATTGTCAAGTACCCTTGGTAGCAACATTCTTTCTCGTTGAAACCTTTCTACAAATTCTCGGAGCAACTCTGCATCTCCTTGTTTTATCTTGAATATGTCTTCCATTCTTTTTTGACTTTTTGTGCACCGAAATGTGCTTTTATAAAAGAATCTCCAAGCTCAGCAAAAGAGTCAATAGAATTTTTGGGTAGAAGAGAATACCATGTTAGTGCTCCTTTGGTGAGTGTCTCTCTGAACTTCTTGGCTAGTACTGATTCAATTTCTTGTTTGTCAGATCGTTTCCTTTTACTCCTGTAGTAAAATAAGTTACATGATCACGTGGATCAGTTGTCCTGTAGTACTTGGGAATATCAGGCATTTTGAATTTCTTGGGAATAGGCAAGGGTGTTGCATTTCGCTTCCAAGGTTGTTGAGAATATCTATCAACGTCAATGTCTTTGATAACAGGTGTTACTCCAGGAATTTGCTCGATTCGGTCATTTTGTTCCTTCACCTGTTTCTGTAAGGTTAGTAATAAAGACTGTAATTCTTGATTACTGGACATACCTGGTCTTGCTTCAAGGGACTCATTTGGAGCGCCTCTACTTCCTGAGTTTGCTAGTCCGGATTGTGGATTTTCCACAGTTGCGTTATTGTTAGGAGGAGGTGCAGGTGATGCAGCTGGTAGTCCCCTCATGAAAGCTTGTAAGGCTTGAGTCACATATTCACCAACCATTTGTTTTACAGGATCTTGTTCTGTTGTTTGTTCGTTTCCATTGTGATTATTATTTTGAGTCGTAGATCTCTCTGGGGAATGTTCCCTTGAGCCCCGTGGGGAACCTGAAGGTGATGGAATTGGAGTTCCAATCCTTTGTTGGTTGTTTTCATTGGCGTTCGACATAATTTATAGAATGTCGTTTGAGAAAAAATAGAGATTATCAGATTCCTGTAACCAAAGAGTATGCCAATAATTGTAAGTAAATTCATAAATAGAAAGCAAAAAGATGCGTAAAAAGCAAGTATATTTCAATAGTGGTTCGAACGTGTCCTTACAAGTTATATTTTACTCCCTTTTATAGGGAATTTCTTAATATAACGTCTACTCTTTTTAGTGATTGAGCATTAATGGCTAATAATGGTATTAATGTAATGTTTCAATGATTAATCCTAACTGTTGCGTGAAGATTATGTAATGTTTTGGCTCATTAATTGAAGATCCCTGCATCTGCCCTTTATTTTGTCTTTATTCATTCTGACTGTGTCTCTTCGCCTTCTCAATTAGGTTGAGATTCTCGTATCTGATTACCTCGTGGGTATGCTGTTCTGTTCCTCTTTATCTCGTACTTCTTCATAAAGTCTCGTCCAATTGTCATGTTGTCATTGCTCCACATAGATTGTTGAGTCATCAAAAGTATTACATGTGTAAAACTCATTTTTACCAATACAGTTAGAAGGGTAAACGATAGGTTGACGAGTATTAAGCTTGTAGTTGGTAAGTTTACTATAAACGTGATTATGTATACGCTCCTCGGGTGGGTTTGGATCAGGAGGTCAATAAATTTTGGGAGGATTAGGACTAGATGGTGCGTAGTATCCCTCACACAGAGAAGCGGTTCATTGGAGGAGATTTCAATGGTCATATTGGGGCTAGCGCTAGGGGTTATGATGATGTGCAGGGTGGGTTCGATTTTGGGGATAGGAATGAGGGAGGTAATTCACTGTTGGATTTTGCTAGAGCTTTTGATTTGGTTATAGCTAATTCGAGTTTTTCGAAAGGGGAGGAGCACCTGGTCACTTTCCAAAATTCAATGGGCAAGACTCAGATTGATTATCTTCTCTGAAGGAAATGCGATAAAGGTTTGTGCACTGATTGCAAGGTCATCCCAAGTGAGTACCTCACAAACCTGCATAGGCTCCTAGTTATGGACCTAGATCAAGATGAGTAGGAGGAAGAGGGCGGTGTGCAGGAAACCTAAGATTAAGTGGTGTTACTTGACCAAGGACAAAGCTCATGAATCAGGGGAGAATTTGTTGGCTATAAGTTCCTGGATGAGTAGGGGGACGCGTCTAGTATGTGGTTTACGATGGCAAATTGCATTAGGGTAGCTGCTAGAGAGGTCTTAGGGGCCGCGAAGGGCTCTCCCGGGGGTTATAAAAGGGACTGGTGGTGGAATGGAGAGGTCCTAGGTAAAGTGGAAACTAAGAAAGATGCTTATTTAAAGATAGTGGAGAGTACAAACGAGGAGCAAAAAAGGACTTATCAAGAGTGTTACAAAAATGAAATAAAAGAGGCAAAGTTAGTAGTCACGACAGCAATAAATGCGGCATTTGCTCATTTGTACGAGGAGCTCGGGGGCAAAGATGGGAAGAAGAAGTTGTACTGGTTGTCCAAGGTGAGGGAGAGGAAGGCCCGTGACTTAGACCAAGTCAAGTGCATCAAGGAAGAGGAATGGAAAAGTTATTGATGTACGAGGAATTTATTAGGAGAAGATGGAAAACATACTTCCATAAACTGTTGAATGATGAAGGGGATAGACGCATTGTGTTGGGTGAGTTGGAGCACTCCAAGAGTCGGCGAGATTTTTGGTACTGTAGGCGGATTACGGTAGAGAAGGTGCAAGGGGCAATGTGTAAGATGTGCAGGGGCAGAGCGACGGGGCCATACAAAATCCCGATGAAATTCAAGAAGAGCTCAGGGCGAGCAGGCTTGGAGTGTCTCACAGCGCTGTTTAATGTTATTTTTAAGACGAAGAAGATGTCCGAAGAATGGAGGTGGAGTATGATGATTCCTCTTGACAAGAACAAGGGTGATATCCAAAATTACAACAATTATAAAGGTATCAAGCTGTTGAGTCACACTATGAAGGTTTGGGAGAGGGTGGTGGAGGCCAGGGTGAGGAGGTGCGTGTCTATTTCCGAGAATCAGTTTGGATTCATACCGGGGTGTTTGACTACTACAGCGATTCATCTAGTAAGGATATTAGTGGAGCAGTACAGGCAGAGGAATAAGGGCTTGCAGATGGTGTTTATTGACCTTGAGAAAGCGTACAATAAAGTCCCAAGGGAGGTCCTATGGAGTTGTTTAGAGGCTAGCATCATTCCGGTAACGTACATTAGGATGATTAAGGATATGTACGATGATGCTAAGACTCGGGTGAGGACTGTGGGTGGTGACTCGGAGCATTTCCATGTGGCGATGGGGTTGCACCAGGGATCGGCTCTTAGCCCATTTTTATTTTCCTTGGCGATGGATGTATTATCGCGACACATCCAAGGGGAGCTGCCTTGGTGCATGATATTTGTCGATGATATAGTGTTGATTGACGAGACGTGAAGTGGAGTTAAGGTTTGGAGGTTTGAAGACAGACCTTGGAGTCTAAAGGTTTCACTTGCAAATTCAGTGACGGGACCCATGAACCATACATAGAGGTAAATCTTGATGCTCAAGCTATTCCCAAGAGAGCGAGTTTTAAGTATCTCGGGTCTATAATACAGGGTAACATAGAGATTGACAAAGATGTCGCACATCGCATCAGAGCGGGATGGATGAAATAGAGGCTCACTTCCGGTGTTTTATGTGATAAGAATGTGCCGCCAAGACTTAAGGGTAAGTTTTATAGAGTGGTGGTTTGACCGACTATGTTGTATGGGGCTCAGTGTTGGCCAGTCAAGAACTCCCACGTGTAGAAGATGAAAGTAGCAGAGATGAGGATGTTGAGATGGATATGTGGGTGTACCAGGAGAGATAAGATTAAGAATCAAGCTATCCGGGACAGAGTGGGAGTAGCCTCCCTAGAGGACAAGATGTGGTAATCGAAGCTGAGATGGTTCGGACATGTTAAGAGAAGAATAATTGATGCTCCTGTTAGGAGGTGTGAGAGGTTGTCCATGGAGGATTGAGAAGAGGTCGAGGTAGGCCTAAGAAGTACTGGGGAGAGGTGATTAGACATGACGTGGTGCTACTTCAGCTCACTGAGGAGATGACCCTTGATAGGAGGGTGTGGAGGTCGAGGATTAAGGTAGAAGGTTAGTGGGTAGTTTTTAGTGGTTCACTGATAGTCTTAGTAGCACTCATGTCCCTTCATATTCTCAGATTTTTATTGCGTTATGTGGTTTTGTTCGCCTCAGGTATTGTATTCCCTGTTGCTATTATTTGGTACTACCAATCCTTTATCTCTCCATTTTCTTTTTTTTTCTTCTTTCTTCCTTTCTTGCTTTCCCCTTCTTCTTACCCTGTTGCTATTATTTTATACTACTTATCCTTTATCTCTCCCTTTTTCCTTTCTCTTCCTTCTTTCTTCCTATATTCCTTTCCCCTTCTTCTTACCCTTCATGAGTCGAGGGTCTATTGGAAACAACTTCCCTACCTGCATCAAGTAGGGGTAAGGTCTGCGTACAGACTACCATCCCAGACCCTACCTGTTGGGAACATACTAAGTTTGTTGTTGTTTTTGTTGTTTTTGTTTTATAAAATTTATAGTTGAAGTGACCAACCAAAGTCGGCCGATTATTACAGGAGCACATTTTACTGGCCACCTTTGGTCAGTAACTGTAATTTCTAGAAACTAACCAACCAATTTGGGTCGATTTAAATTTACTATATAAATAATATAAATATAAGCCAGTTAATATTTTATTTCGTAGTACAAATAATAAATGCACTAACATATACTATAATAAGCTATATATAGTTAAAGTAGTATATGTTAGTGCATTTATCATTTGTACTACAAAATAAAGCATTAAATAGATTTTATATGTGTGTGTGTGCGCGCGCACACACATCTAAGAACGCTAAGCGCTAGGGCTACAGGGTCATTTTTTGGGGGGATAGGCTTGTGAAGAAAAAATAATCTAATTAGTGTACATAATTGATCATCATCAAATATATCTATTTGAATAATTATTAAATTGATTCATCGATTTATAACTTAGAAATTAAAATTAATGTACTTAGATGCATATATGAATATTAAAAACAAAATGTCTCGACCTATATCGATTAATCTATGTCATGCATTATAGTTATGAATGATTGACATATAGAACAATACTAAACATCTTTGACATGTATATATGTATCACAAATTAAATAAACGAAATAAGCTATTAGCAATATGACAATCATATATAAGTAAACAAATTAATATAACAATCAGCTAAACATATTTAAAATAGAATAATATTGGTTTACCAATTCATCAATTGATCAAGTTTTCGTGCTCAGTAAGGCATGCACGTGCGTCATACATAAGAAGTAGTATTAGTTATTCACAGAAGTTGAACAATAATAGTTTAAAGTTATAAAGAATATACATACATACATACATACATACATACATACATACATACATACATACATACATACATACATACATACATACATACATACATACATAGGTGTGTGTGAGAGAGAGAGAAAGAATTAAATATGTGCTTATTGTTTATTATAAGTAATTAATAAATATAATTATTTATAAAGATTATGCTTATAGTGTATAGTTATTTATTAGTAAATATATATGTGAATAAAACATATGCTTATAGTTTATAATTATTTTTTAAATTTTATAATTTTTTAAGAAATAATAATTAAATGGAATTAATAGTGGAGATTTTTTTAAGGTAACCAATCGATCAAGTGATCCTGATCTATTTGAAAATTGCTAGAATTGATATACCCCAATCAACAGTCACTTAAGTGTACCAACCGACTTTACCGGCGGAAGTCGGTTGGTGCCTTTAATTTCCAGATCTAAAATCGGGTTCCCCCTTATCTCTTCTTCTCGTATAAATGTTTTCCAAGCTTTTCTCCCTATCTTCTTCCTCACAAACCCAGCCCCTCCCCACTCCTCCGTTGCCACCCCAGCTGCTCCAGGTGTTGCCAGTGCTGCTACTGCTACTGTTACTGCCGCCACTGCCCCTCCTCCTCCACCTCCTAAAAAATCTAGGTTTCAATTTATTACATTGTTTGTATAGTTTTTATGTTTTTTTAATTAGTTATGACTTAGTTAATTAGTGTTTAAATTGATTTTTTAACTTTGAATTTATTGAAATTTTAGGGTTTAGGTCTTGTTAACTTTAAATTGAATTGAATTACATAGGGGGTAGATTGAATGTTTAAGTTTGTATTGAATTTAATAGTTTAGTTAGTAATAATGTCATTGTACCTCCAAATGATAACCTAATAGAGGCTAATGACAACCTTGTCACCCATCCTAATACCGATCAAGGCCCTACCTTTATTAATTCACTCCACAAATCAGACAACTCTCTCTGCATGGCTAATACTTATCAATTACTATAAAATGAACAAGGGCAACACACTGCCTTGCAAATGGCCAAATGTCCATAGACATTACTCACGAAAAAGATACACAATCTACCATAAATCTTCCTAATTCCACTGCTACAAGTAACTTCAATATCCAACCTAAAGATTCAATCATCAACAACTCTACTTCGACTCTATCAACCCTAGATACTCCCTCTTCCACCCTGAATATAACATCTCTCATTACCTCAAAACATGCCGAGAATTCCAACAACCCAAAGAAAAAGGTACATCCTTGTGCAAATCTTGAGTCACCAAAGAGATCTAAACTTGTCAAACCCTCCTCTTCCACAAAATCTGGCTCAAAGAAACAACCAACTTATTCTTCATTCAACCTCCCCTCCCCTAGGACCATCAACCACTATCCTGGGTAGAACAAGCTCTCTTGGGCCACGCCATAACGTTCAGCTTGGTTCTCAATGGCCACTCATAATCCTCCAAAACTCACACTTCCTAGCACAACTTATGTCGGAAGGAATGAACATGCCCATGAACAACTATCTAAATCATGTATGGATGAACAACATCCTACATCCTCTAGCCCCCTCACTGACTTTGAACCATGCTCAAGAAATGAGGAACCAATGGAATCTCCCAAGTCACTTCAACCCTATTCAATCTCAACAAATTCCAGTGAACCTACCCTTTTTCCCTCCGAGGGAGATAACCAACTCGATTCCAATTTTTATTTCTTGGTCATTCCTCAAGGAGTCAACGACCAACCCCAACATGCATGCAACCCTCCCCCCTCCCCCCTAGCAACCCCATCTCACCCTCTAAACTCTACTGCTCCACCACAAAAGCCTCCAATTATCCATCAAGCCCCAGCACCTCCCAATGCACAAGAACCAGAAGACAACCCCATGGAGGAGGAAGGAGAAATAAACCTACTGGGGTATGGTCCAGTCCTAGAATATTCAAGGCTCAACGAAGTAAAGGTCTATTGGTTCAGTACCAAAGGGAGAAGAGATATGTCCTGAGCTGCCCCCAACCCTGTCCAAATTCACAATGGATGCGAGACCCCCATAAGATCCAACAGTAGGGAATCATGCCATGATCCTAGTCCTATAGATGAGGAGGAACCCAATGCCACATGCCTAGAGGGAAAATTGGCCAACAAACAATCTAGCATCAATGTTTAGGCCAGCAAATGCACTCATATGGAACATACGTGGTGGAAACAATGATAATTTTAGAGTTAATTTTCGGGAAATGCTAGATACTCATTCCTTGCATGGTTACTTTGCTTGAAACTAGGATGGAGAATCATATGTCACTCCTCAGTGATTTTAGTTTTTCTCAAATGATCGAAATTCCTAGCGATGGGCAGTTAGGTGGTATTGTTCTTCTTTGGGATGCTATATTGGTAAAGGTGCATGATTTTGTTAGAAACAACCAAGAGATACATGATACTATTGAGGTACTCCCTAATCATACTACTTGGTTATTTTCTTCCATCTATGCTAGTACAAAACTTTCTAAACACTATAACATATGGAACAACATAGAAAATATTAGTAAAAATTACACTGGTCCTTGGTTACTTGGGGGGACTTCAATGACATCCTTAGCTCAAATGATAAATTTGGTGGCAACCCTATAAACCGTAATTGTAGTAACTCTATTTGGAATAGTGTAAACCATTGTAATTTAATTAACTTAGGTTATAAGGGATGTATATACTTGGTCTAACCATAGAAAAAATTCTAAGGGTCTAATTATGGAACGACTTGACAGGATTTTTGTAAATGAAAAATAGATTTCCTTATTCCCTAAGGCAGTGGTTAGCCACTTACCTCAGACCCATTCGGATCATAACCCTCTTTTAATTAATCTTAGACCTAGAAATATATATCACATTGAGAAGCCCTTTCGTCAGGCACCCGGACTTTATTAATATTGTGAAAAAATCTTGGATAAATTCTGATTTTATAGGTGCCCATAAATATTTTAAAGACTTGGTTATCTAGTGGAAAAATAATACATTTGGAGATATTTTCAAAAGGAAGAAAAAAATCCTAGTTAGGCTAAAGGGTATTCAATGCTCTCCCCATTACCAACACAGTGACTTTCTTCAAAACCTAGAATCCAATCTCCAACTAGAATATAACAATATCCTCCACATGGAACATGACTTTGGAGACTGAGATCTAGAATCAACTGGATTAACAAAGGTGACGCCAACACTAAATATTACCATATCATAGCCTCTAATAGAAAGCGTCACAATACCATTACTCATTTCATAAAGGATGATGGTAGTTGGATTTCTGACCCCAACAAAACATTAGATCACACCCTATCCTTTTTTATGAAAGCATTCTCCATAACTAATCAATACTCTCTTAATCCTAATACAAATAACACCCTCTTCAGTGGTAGCACTATCAATCTCAATAGCCTTGATAACCCTATCACCAATTTAGAAATATCTAAAGCACTTTTCTCTTTCAAACCCTATAAGGCACCTGGACCTGATGGAATCCACCCATTTTTCTACCAGAAATACAGGCACATAGTGTGAAATTATTTTTCAGAATTTTGTCACAATACTTTTAATACCCAAAAACTACCCCGGGAAACCAACGAAACACTCATCTGCCTCATCCCAAATTTCCAAAATGCTAAAAATCTCAAGAATTTTAGACCAATTGGTCTTTGTAACATACGTACAAAGTTATTACAAAAATCATTGCAAATAGGCTGAAGCCATTCTTTCCATACCTCATTAGCCCCATGCAATCTAGTTTTATCAAAAATAGAAAAGCTAGCGATAATGCTATCATAATTCAAGAGATTATGCATCACCTAAATCGTTCTAAAAAAAAGAAGTTCGACATGATCATTAAGCTTGACCTTGAAAAAGCATTTGATAGGTTGGAGTGGTCCTTTATTCATAAAACTCGAAGATTTTTTAACTTCCCTCCAAACTTAACTAATCTCATCATGCACTGTATAACTACTAGTGTCACACCTCCTTTTTCACTACCCCCGGATTAATGAAGGGTAATAAGGGAGTTTTTCTAATTAAAGTGACATTATTTGGATTTGGGATTTTATTATTGTTTTTCAGAGTCGCCACCCGGATATTTGACGATGCTCCGGGACACCGTTTTATTTTAAAATTTCAAACCGAGGAAATGTCACTTTAATTGGAAAAACTCCCTTATTACCCTTCATTAATCCGGGGGTAGTGAAAACGGAGGTGTGACAGCTCTGGCAACTCTGCTGGGGATCGAACCCAGAATCTCTGGTTCAGGGTTCAAGAATTGGAGCTTATATAACTGTTATGTTTGGCTTTCATTATCTGATTTTACATGTTAAACTCGATGTGCTAATTTCCGCATTTACCGCTTCAATATTTATCAAAATTGCATATAAACTGTGCTGAAACCTCCCTTCTCTCTGAGTTTTCTAAATCATCTGGAAAGTGTGAACTTCATATGACTTATTTTCTGTTAGAGTCATATCCAAATTTTAGAACGAGGTACGAATAATTTGCAAAGCCGGTGAAGCTTCTGTATTCCCGGTACGCTACCCCGACCTCAACTCGAGCTGTCTGCTCGGGTAAGCCTGGTCTAGAACAAAACCCCAGGATTCAAACTTAGAATAACAAAACCTCATGTCGGATCCCTAGTAGGAACGCTTATTTGCATCATGCGCATTTGACTTAGGGGACTCAACACAGGGGTTGGGTCCGTCTAGGACAGGTGTACCAGAAATAGAAGACTATCCTGATGCATCTTACCTGCTACGTGTGCATTTATTTGTTTCGGCTTGTGTGTTGACCGGTTAGAAAATAAAAACAAACAGAATAACCAAGAGTGAGGTAGAATAGAAAATTCACCTTGTTTTGAAAATCCCTGTATTTGAAATGTCCCGAAACCCTGCCGAAATTTCTGAAGAAGGAAAATAATATTCCAAAACAAAGTGAGTAGGTGTATATTTTTAATCAATCAAGATTTTTCCGAACTATGCCCTGTTAGATTCTTACCGGTCTGGGATACGTAGGAAACCCTCGTCGGGTCCAACTTTTTTTTTCAAAATCAAAAGATATGGTCCTAAATAAAATTAGGTGACGCCATTCTTGTATAAATAGCCAAATTGCCCAAACGGGGCACCGAAAGGTTATTTTTCCAAAAAAATAGCCGCCTGTGGTCTTTTTTCTTTCCAAATTTTGACCCAACTAGCAAACACAACCCTAAAAACTTCCTACCCGAAGTATTGAAGGTCCGTATTCGCAAAGATGATCCATTTTCTTTAATAAAAAACTTTTTGCAAAAAATAACACTTTTTTGCATTTGGTCAAAATATTTATGGCTTTCTTCATAAAAACATTTAAACAAAATGTGCAGGATGAATACAGTTGATAACATTCCCTTTAAGGCCATCGAGGAAATTCCCTTGGGACTCCATATGTGGTGGAGCGACTTGGGGGAAGTTTGTAAAAAGTCTGTTGTAAAAGCTTTAGGAGGACTTAGTGGTCTTCGAAAAATCAAGCCAAGGTTGGACATCGTCGAAGCTTTAGTATCATTTCGGGATCCCAACCACAACGTGTTCCACTTTTCAGACTTTGAGTTGACCCCAACGCTAGAGGAAATAGGCGGGTATTCCGGTCTCGATGACAATCTTAGAAGTCGGTAACCGGTGGCACCCAGGGTGGTAACTCCACATAAGTTCTTGGATCTGTTGAACATTAGTCGAGACGTCCAAGACCCACACCTATCCGAAGGGTTCTGCAATTTCTATTTTCTGTACAAACGTCATGGAGATCCTCGGGGTTATGAAGTGGACAAAACTGGTCTAACTCACAAGAACCAGGCTAAATGGGAAGCCCGCCAGGGGCTAACTTTCGTGGTGGCATTCTTGGGCACCTTAATCTACCCAAGGAGTGACGGACTCATAGATATCAAACTGGTGGGGATGGCAGATTTCATGATAAAAAATTCCAATGCACCTTTATACCAATGGTTTTAGCTGAGATTTACTGCGCCTTGACAATTGCCAATCTGGAGGAAAATTCTTTGAAGGGTGCAATCTGCTCCTACAGATCTGGATGATCGAGCACCTCTGTCACCGCCCAGGCTACATGAACTACGGCTTAACCGATTTGAATTGTATCGAAGAACATGGTACTCAGGTAGAGGGCCGCAAATTTCCTGAGGGCACAGAGGCCTGGCACTCACATTTGAGTTCATTGACTGCCGACCGAATCGAGTGGACATTCGGGGGCTCCCTGTCGGTGAGGTTATGAATATGTCTGTTGAGGTGTGCTATCTTTTGTTAAGTGGTCTGCGAAGCATTCAGCCATATGCCCTGCATAGGGTCTTACGGCAGTTGGGAACACAACAGGGTGTTCCACATGATGAGGACTTAAGCCAACAAGCCATTGAGTTATGTCCAAGAGTTGCATTTCCTGAAGACAGGGTCCGTCAGATCTGGAACCAGTGCAGATTTTTGGAACCTCAGACTCGGGTAAGAAATTTATCCAAGGGGGAAGTGGAGCCCGCCTACACTTCTTAGTATGGCAGAAGAGGTAGAGAGCACCAAGAACCAGAGCGACCTGCGAAAAGACCTCACATGCAGTATTTTACTGAGCGGACACAAGAACACTGGGTTTGGTTAGAGAACGAAAATGACTACCGGGCCACAATAAGTAAACTGGAGGCCCAGATCAGGGAGCTCAAATTTTAAAACACTTTACAAACTGCTGCAGCCGAAGGGGAAAGGAACCGGTTGAACAAAGAAAATGAGGCCCTTCGGTCTCAGATCCAGAAAATGAGGATAGCCATTAAAAACCCTGAGAGAAGCAGAGCTGACGAAAGACTTGTCACCAGCCTCAGGAAAAAGTTGTGTAGCTATGGTGATGACCTGGACAAAGCCGAAGAGGATTTGACCCAAGTTCGAGCAAAATTGGCAAAGAATGCAGAAGAAAGAGCAAAATTCGTGATAAAAATGAAGAGAAAGCATGACCAAGAAGTTATGGGATTAAAAGAAATGATGGCCACCTATGAAAAAGAAATGGCCAAGAAAGAAAAAAGATTTAAGGCAGAAAGGGAACAGTGCTACGCCATGATTGCTCAGTTAGAAGACGAATTGCAACAATGGCAAGAGCAGAGTCACGAAGACGCCCAGGTTTTAGAGGCAAGATCCCAGCAGATCAGGCATCTACTTCAGGAAAAATCTATCATCAGGCAAAGAGTCCGAGATATAGCTGATTACATTGTCACCAAATGCCAGGAATGCGAAGATATGACTCGGACCACATTCTTCTAAGCGTTAATGATCTTCGTCCACAAGATAATGGATGACCTATGCCGCCTCCAGCAAGATATGGTACGCAGGCCCATGAAAAGGCCGAATGATGCCCCGCTCATCCCTGGAGCATTGGAAGCAATGATGACTCTTGATGTTTTCTCGAGTCTGTATTTTATTTTCTTGTCTAAGTTCACTATAGCTTTTACATTTCCAAGAAAAGCATGTGTTGAGTCTGTTTTGTAATTTTAAATTTCCAAAAGTGGGCTAAAAAAATTTTTAATCGGAAGTATTTATTTTTCTAATGAATGAAAGTTTTAGGAAAATGTTTATTTCCCTCAGATTTATCCCTGGAACTACGTGATGATCTGATTCACGCGGCACCGTGATACGTAGGCAATCCACATAGGATTCGATCATAACCTTAAGAAAGGAAACCGAATAAGGAATAAAGAGCGGAAAATAATAACAAAAAGAAGGAAAAGAGTGATAAAATGACAAAGAAAAGGGAAAAGTTCAAAACCGAGAAATAAAGTCGGGATGAAATACACAACTGTTGCAAAACATATAGAAAGAATTTAATTGCCTAGGTGGATTGCATACCCCAAATGTGTGATTCCCTATGTGATAAATTCTTCAACCTAACGTTTTGTTGGTTCTACTTCAAGGTGTTTTTAGGTGGTTGGTTTTGCGGTAACCTGGCTTCCCATCCTTACTTCACTAGATCAAAAGGAAGAATAGAAATGACATCCGAAAGTCACTTATCAATCGTCAACTATTCCGTGGAAGACCTGAATCCAGCCATCCCAATATTTGAGTCAGCAACAGTTGAAGAGAACAGGACTCTGCGTTGCCGCATGCTGGAAATGTGGGACGCATGGTCCAATGGTAGGGAACCGCCCAGTACAATCCCGGGTTTCCCAGAGATAATTCCTAGGACAGGAGGGACCTCCTACATCCCCATAAGTTACCCAGCCACGCTGTTTGGATATCCAACTATGTCGGCTCACTTTGCCGGAAGGTCTTCTGAGGTTTGCCCCCAGGCCCTATTTTCCGGTGTGTCTTCAAACATCTTCACCGCACCACCAATCTCTGCCACGGCGCCACCGACTATCTCTGGGCCAAGCTTCGAGCCACCAGCATTCACATTCCAAAGGTCATCAGTCCATCCGGATACCACTCATGTAACTCCCAAGTCATACCCCCCAACAACCTCAGTATGAGGTCTCTTTGGGACAAGATAAGAAAAGCCTCGACCATGAAGAAATGGCTCGGAAAATGAAGAGTATTGAGCAGAGCCTCAAGAATATACAGGGGCTGAGCGGGCAGAAAAGCGTCTCCTATTAAAACTTGTGCATGTTCCCACACGTCCACTTGCCTCTCGGGTTTAAAACCCCCAAGTTCGAAAAATATGACGGCATGGGGACCCTATAGCTCATCTGAAAAGGTATTGCAACCAGCTCCGAGGAGCAGGTGGGAAAGAGGAACTTCTCATGGCATATTTTCGGAGAAAGCTTGACAAGGATTGCATCAGAATGGTACATGGACCAGGATATATCACGCTAGCACATATGGCATGACCTGGGAAGTGTGAACCTCATATGAATTATTTTCTGTTAGAGTCATATCCAAATTTTAGAACGTGGTACGGACAATTTGCAAAGCCGGTGAAGCTTCTGTATTCTCGGTACGCTACCCCGACCTCGGCTCGATCTGTCCGCTCGGGTAAGCCTGGTCTAGAACAAAATCCCAGGATTCAAACTTAGAATAACAAAACCTCATGCTGGATCTCTAGTAGGAACGCTTATTTGCATCATGCGCATTTGACTTAGGGGACTCAACACAGGGGTTGGGTCCGTCTAGGATAGGTGTACCCGAAATAGAAGACTATCCTGATGCATCTTACCTGCTACGTGTGCATTTATTTGTTTCGGCTTGTGTGTTGACCGGCTAGAAAATAAAAACAAATAGAAAAACCAAGAGTGAGGTAGAATAGAAAATTCACCTTGTTTTGAAAATCCCTGTATTTGAAATATCCCGAAACCCTGCCGAAATTTCTGAAGAAGGAAAATAATATTCCAAAACAAAGTGAGTAGGTGTATATTTTTAATCAATCAAGATTTTTCCGAACTACGCCGTGTTAGATTCTCACCGGTGTGGGATACGTAGGCAACCCTCATCGGGTCCAACTTTGTTTTTCAAAATCAAAAGATATGGTCCTAAATAAAATTAGGTGACGCCATTCTTGCATAAATAGCTAAATTGCCCAAACGGGGCACCGAAAGGTTATTATTGCAAAAACATAGCCGCCTGTGGGTTTTTTTTCTTTCCAAATTTTGACCCAACTAGCAAACACAACCCTAAAAACTTCCTACCCGAAGTATTGAAGGTCCGTATTCGCAAAGATGGTCCATTTTATTTAATAAAAAACTTTTTGCAAAAAATAACACTTTTTCGCATTTGGTCAAAATATTTATGGCTTTCTTGATCAAAACATTTAAACAAAATGTTCAGGATGAATACAGTTGATAACATTCCCTTTAAGGCCGTCGAGGAAATTCCCTTGGGACTCCATATGTGGTAGAGTGACTTGGGGGAAGTTAGTAGAAAGTCTGCTGCAAAAGCTTTAGGAGGACTTACTGGTCTTCTAAAAATCAAGCCAAGGTTGAACATCGTCGAAGCTCTAGTATCGTTTTGGGATCCCACCCACAACGTGTTCCACTTTTCAGACTTTTAGTTGACACCAAACGCTAGAGGAAATAGCACGGTATTCCGGTCTTGATGACAATCTTAGAAGTCAGTATTCGGTGGCACCCAGGGTGGTAACTCCACATAAGTTCTTGGATATGTTGAACATTAGTCGAGACGTCCAAGACCCACACCTATCCGAAGGGTTCTGCACTTTCTATTTTCTGTACAAACGTTATGGAGATCCTCGAGGTTATGAAGTGGACAAAACTGGTCTAACTCACAAGAACCAGGCTAAATGGGAAGCCCGCCAGGGGATAGCTTTCGTGGTAGAATTCTTGGGCACCTTAATCTGCCCAAGGAGTGACGGACTCATAGATATCGAACTGGTGGGATGGCAGATTTCATGATAAAAAAGTCCAATGCACCTTTATACCAATGGTTTTAGCTGAGATTTATTGCGCCTTGACAATTTGCCAGTCTGGAGAAAAATTCTTTGAAGGGTGCAATCTGCTCCTACAGATCTGGATGATCGAGCACCTCTGTCACCGCCCAGGCTACATGAAATACGACTTAACCGGTTTGAATTGTATCGAAGAACATGGTACTCGGGTAGAGGGCCACAAATTTCCTGAGGGCGTAGAGGCCTGGCACTCACATTTGAGTTCATTGACTGCCGACCGAATCGAGTGGACATTCGGGGGCTCCCTGTCGGTGAGGTTATCAATATGTCTGCGGAGGTGTGCTATCTTTTGTTAATGGGTCTGCGAAGCATTCAGCCATATGCCCTGCATAGGGTCTTACGGCAGTTGGGAAGACAACAGGGTGTTCCACATGATGAGGACTTAAGCCAACAAGCCATTGAGTTATGTCCAAGAGTTGCTTTTCCTGAAGACAGGGTCCGTCAGATCTGGAACCAGTGCAGATTTTTAGATCCTCAGACTCGGGTAAGAAATTTATCCAAAGGGGAAGTGGAGCCCGCCTACACTTCTTAGTATGGCAGAAGAGGTAGAGAGCACCAAGAACCGGAGCGACCTGCGAAAAGACCTCACGTGCAGTATTTTACTGAGCGGACACAAGAACACTGGGTTTGGTTAGAGAAGGAAAACAACTACCGGGCAACATTAAGTAAACTGGAGGCCCAGATCAGGGAGCTCAAATTTGAAAACACTTTACAAACTGCTGCAGCCGAAGGGGAAAGAAACCGGTTGAACAACGAAAATGAGGCCCTTCGGGCTCATATCCAGAAAATGAGGATAGCCATTAAAAACCCTGAGAGAAGCAGAGCTGACGAAAGACTTGTCACCAGCCTCAGGAAAAAGTTGTGTAGCTATGGTGATGACCTGGACAAAGCCGAAGAGGATTTGACCCAAGTTCGAGCAAAATTGGCAAAGAATGCAGAAGAAAGAGCAGAATTCGTGCAAAAAATGAAGAGAAAGCATGACCAAGAAGTTATGGGATTAAAAGAAATGATGGCCACCTATGAAAAAGAAATGACCAAGCAAGAATAAAGATTTAAGGCAGGAAGGGAACAGTGCTACGCCATGACAGCTCAGTTAGAAGACGAATTGCAACAATGGCAAGAGCAGAGTCACGAAGACGCCCATGTTTTAGAGGCAAGATCCCAGCAGATCGGGCGTCTACTTCAGGAAAAAGCTATCATCAGGCAAAGAGTCCGAGATATAGCTGATTACATTGTCACCAAATGCCAGGAATGCGAAGATATGAGTCGGACCACATTTTTCTCAGCGGTAATGATCTTCGTCCACAAGATAATGGATGACCTATGCCGCCTCCAGCAAGATATGGTACGCAGGCCAATGGCAAGGCCGAATGATGCCCCGCTGATCCCTGGAGCATTGGAAGCAATGATGACTCTTGATGTTTTCTCGAGTCTATACTTTATTTTCCTGTCTAAGTCCACTGTAGCTTTTACATTTCCAAGAAAAGCATGTGTTGAGTCTATTTTTGTAATTTTAAATTTCCAAAAGTGGGCTAAAAAAATTTTTAATCAGAAGTATTTTTTTTTCTAATGAATGAAAGTTTTCGAAAAATGTTTATTTCCCTCAGATTTATCTCTTGAACTACGTGATGATCTGATTCACGCGGCGCCGTGATACGTAGGCAATCCACATAGGATTCGATCAGAACCTTAAGAAAGGAAACCGAGTAAGGAATAAAGAGCGGAAAATAATAACAAAAAGAAGGAAAAGAGTGATAAAATGACAAAGAAAAGGGAAAAGTTCAAAACCGAGAAATAAAGCCGAGATGAAATACACAACTGTTGCAAAACATATAGAAAGCATTTAATTGCCTAGGTGGATTGCATACCCCAAATGTGTGATTCCCTATGTGATAAACTCTTCAACCTAATGTTTTGTTGGTTCTACTTTAAGGTGTTTTTAGGTGGTTGGTTTTGCGGTAACCTAGCTTCCCATCCTTACTTCACTAGATCAAAAGGGAGAATAGAAATGACATCCGAAAGTAACTTATCAATCGTCAACTATTCCGTGGAAGACCTGAATCCAGCCATCCCAACATTTGAGTCAGCAACAGTTGAAGAGAACAGGACTCTGCGTTGCCGCATGCTGGAAATGTGGGACGTATGGTCCAATGGTAGGGAACCGCCCAGTACCATCCCGGGTTTCCCAGAGATAATTCCCAGGACATGAGGGACCTCCAACATCCCCATAAGTTACCCAGCCACGCTGTTTGGATATCCAACTATGTCGGCTCACTTTGCCGGAAGATCTTCTGAGGTTCGCCCCCAGGCCCTGTTTTCCGGTGTGTCTTCCAACATCTTCACCGCACCACCAATCTCTGCCATGGCGCCACCGACTATCTCTGGGCCAAGCTTCGAGCCACCAGCATTCACATTCCAAACGTCATCCGTCCATCCGGATACCACTCATATTACTCCCAATTCATACCCCCAACAACCTCAGTATGAGGTCACTGTGGGACAAGATAAGAAAAGCCTCGACCATGAAGAAATGGCTCGGAAAGTGAAGAGTATTGAGCAGAGCCTCAAGAATATACAGGGGCTGAGCGGCCAGAAAAGTGTCTCCTATGCAAACTTGTGCATGCTCCCGCACGTCCACTTGCCTCTCGGGTTTAAAACCCCCCAAGTTCGAAAAATATGACGGACATGGGGACCCCATAGCTAATCTGAAAAGTTATTACAACCAGCTCCGAGGAGCAGGTGGGATAGAGGAACTTCTCATGGCATATTTCGGAGAAAGCTTGACAAGGATTGCATCAGAATTGTACACGGACCAGGATATATCCCGTTGGCACATATGGCATGACCTGGCACGGGACTTTGTTCGTCAATTCCAATACAACGTGGACATCGCTCCCGATAGGAACTCTTTATCCAATCTCAAAAAGAAATCCTCAGAAAGCTTGAGAGAGTACGCTATTAAGTGGCGTGAGTAGGCCTCCAAGGTCAAACATCCGATGGATGAGGCTGAAATGGTCAGTGTCTTTCTACAAGCATTGGAAGCTGATTACTTCCAAAATATGATGTCCGCCATGGGAAAACCATTTGCGGAAGCAATCAAAATTGGAGAAATAGTTGAAAATGGTCTAAAAACCGGTCGTATCCTGAGCCAATCTTCCATAAGAGCAACCTCTCAGTCCATCTAAAGCGAATCCGAGTGTGCAGCCAATAGAAAGAAGAAAGAAGAAGGGGCCATGATGGCTTCCGATGTCAGGAATTCTCGGCAATACCCACGTCCATTTCCCAAAGCTTCCCAACATTACTATCCTCACCAAGACGTAGCTTATACTACTTCCCCTTTTCCTTATGCGGTGATGAACGCTCAGCCGCATCCCAGGCCGCAACAACAATACAACCAGAACAGAGCTCCACCCCCAAGAAATAACCATTTTCCACCAGCTCCCTATAATCCACACCCTCGTCAAAACAACTATCCATACAACACATACCCCCATGAACCACCGAGGAGACCTGAATTCACTCACATCAGTGAGTCATATTCAAGTCTTTTCCCAAAGTTAATACAGATGGGGCTTCTGCAGCCTATACCTCCGACCAGGCAAAACCCAACATCAGCGTCATACAAGCAGGGATTGTGCCTACCATTTCGGAGCAGAAGGGCACGACACGGAGGATTGCTGGACCCTCAAACGGGCTGTGGAAAGCCTTATAGAAGAAAAGAAGGTGGTGTTAAGGGATGAAGAGGCTCCCAATGTGACGAACAATCCATTGCCCACTCACAATAATGGGCCCGTCATTGGCATGATTTGTGAAGACCAGGATTTTGATCCAGCTTTAAAAGCTATCATCGCCATCGCAGATGTGGAGAAAAAGCCCAAGGCGACACCCTAACCAGTCAAGGAAATGAATAAGAGTAACCCTGTCCCCCAGGCCACGGGGAAGGCTGAAGCCAAGATAAATATGGGACACTCTAAAGACGCAGTTATTTACGTCCCCAAGGCACCCAGGAAGGAACAAAGTGTGTTATGTCCTCCCAGAAGGTTACAATTCAACAAAGAAACGATGAACGGCCCAAAAATGTACGTACCAAAGAGGACGTATGTGGCGCGGGGGCAAATAATTTCACCAAGGCTGAATGAGCCCGTGGTTATTAGCCGCGTGTCGCGGACTCCCCTGAAGAATACTAATGTCGTCCCCTGGAATTACAACAAGATGGTGGTGACGTACAGAGGAAAAGAAATTTCTGGGGAAACAAGTGAGATAAATTCATCAGGGAAATACCTCAACCTTGAAGAACTGAACAAAAGCAAGCAGAAACGCTTTCCGCCTAAGAAGCCGATCAGTACCGGAAAGGCAGAAGAATTCTTCCAAAATATGAAAACCTCTGAATACACCGTAATTGAGCAGCTCACAAAGTCCCCCACTCGGGTCTCACTTCTATCCTTGATGATAAGTTCAAACGAGCATCAGAAAATCCTAATCAAAACACTTAATGAATCATATGTTCCGGCCGAGACCACAGTTGAGCAAATAGAAAGAATGGAGGAACGATCTTTCGAAGTCAACCAGATCTCATTTAGCAAAAATGACTTGCCTCCAGAAGGGGCTGCCCATAACAAAGTTCTCCACCTAACTGTTAAATGTGAAGGGTACTATGTGAAAGGAGTTATGGTGTCAGGCGGATCTGGGGTTGATATTTTCCCTCTCTCGACCCTAAAAAGAATGGGGATTGGGATTGAGAGAATTAGGCCCAATAATGTGTGCGTCCACGCATTCGATGGCATCAAGAGAGACACAATCGGGGAGATTGATTTGGTCTTAACAATCGGCCCTGTAGATTTTGAAGTGACATTCCAGGTCATGGATATGGATACTTCCTACAATTATCTCCTGGGAAGGCCTTGGATCCATGTAGCGGGTGCAGTGCCATCGACTCTCCACCAGATGGTTAAGTTCGAGTATGAAGACTAGGAAATTATGGTCCATGGAGAGGACGAGCAATCTATTTACAGGGACCCATCAGTCCCATGCCTGGAAGCAAGAGAAGGCAGCGATCACATAGTCTACCAGGCTTTCGAGATTGTGGTTGCGGGTCCAATATGAGGAAGGAACCCCGTGCCCTCAACCCTTCCTATCAAATGCATCAATTATGGTCGATAGCGACATGATTAAACATGGGTACACACCTAGAAAAGGGCTCGGGGTGTCCTTGCAAGGCATTAAAGAACCTATCACCTTGCCTACCAGTAAGAAGTTCTTCAGCATAGGGTTTCAAGCTACTCCCGATGATGAACAATGGGCTGACCAACGTAAGAAATATGGTTGGGTATTGCCTCAGCCCAATCCCGCACATCACTGAATCATTCATCAAGCCAAAATACGTAGAGGAAGAGGAGGAGGCTTTCACGGCCGAAGAAATTGAAGAAATATGTGGAGCCATGAAACAGATGATGTATGAAACTAACATGGTTCAACCAGGAGAAGGATCAAGCACCGCAGAGGTTACTCCATTCCCTGTCAGGCGGGAGTCCCGGTAGTTCAGTTTTGCCATCTTTCATGCACTATAAGTTATTTCAGGGTGTAACTCAAGTGGTTTTAATTTCTTTCCTTTTGAATTCCGATGTAAACCCTAATATGTTCAAATTCAATGAAATGAAATCAAAATTTCATCGTCTATTATTCTTTCTGATTTTTGTTTATTTTTCTTATTTTTTCAGTCCTAATAATGCGGCCTTAAAAGACATGACATGCTTGCGCACTTCATGCTCTGATCTTAATACGTTGTCTAACCTCGAAATAATGAATAAAGAATCGGAATATGATAAAGAAGAGGCTTTTAGGGAAATAAATCGAGAATTGGAGCAATTCGAGAATAAGCCTAAGCCAAACTTAAACGAAACAGAACCCGTTAACTTGGGTAATGTAGAGGAGGTTCGAGAACTATGATAAGCGTCCACACGGATGAAAGAACTAGGGAGTCCTTGATTCCACTCCTATTTGAATTCAAAGACGTGTTTGATTGGTATTATGACGACATGCCCGGACTAAGTGTGGACTTGGTGGTACACAAATTGCCGACCTACCCCGGTTATCCACCTGTCCAACAAAAGCAAAGGAAATTTAAAACAGACATGAGTGACAAAATGAAAGAAGGGGTTGCTAAACAACTAAAAGCTGGAGTAGTCCGAGTGCTCTAATACACCACCTGGCTGACCAATGTGGTTCTGGTACCTAAGAAGGACGAAAAGGTCCGAGTATGTGTTGACTACCGAGATTTGGATAAAGAGAGTCCCAAAGATAACTTTCCACTGCCAAACATACATATCCTAGTTGACAATTGTGCCAAACATGAGGTACAGTCTTTAGTTGATTGCTATGTTGGATATCACCAGGTATTGATGGATGAAGATGATGTAGAAAAGACAACCTTCACTACACCCTGGGAACCTACTATTACCGGGTCATGCCATTCAGTTTGAAGAACGTTGGGGCAACTTATATGAGGGACATGACCGCCATATTCCACGACATGATGCATCAGGATATTGAGGTGTACATGGATGATGTGATTACTAAATCCAGGACACAAGGTGACCATGTGCAGCATTTGAGGAAATTCTTCGAACACCTGCGTAAATATGATCTGAAATTAAACCCAACCAAATGTGCTTTCGAAGTTCCATCTGGAAAATTACTGGGGTTTATAGTCAGTCAACGGGTCATCGAGCTGGACCCGACAAAGATAAAATCTATTAGGGATCTCCCACCTCCAAGAACCAAGAAAGAGGTCATGAGTCTGCTGGGTAGGTTGAATTACATCAGCAGGTTCATCGCTCAATTGACATCCACATGTGAGCCTATATTCAAGCTGTTAAAGAAAGATGCATCCATCTAATAGATAGATGACTGCCAGGACGCTTTCGACAAGATCAAAGAATATATGTCGAATCCGCCAGTGCTAGTCCCCCTGGAACCAGGGAGACCTTTATTCTTATACCTGACGGTGTTATAAAATTCCTTCGGGTGCGTTCTCGGGCAGCATGACGCAACCAGGAAGAAAGAGCAGGCCATATATTACTTGAGCAAGAAGTTCACGAGTTACGAAACCAAGTATACTCTATTAGAAATAACTTGGTGCACTCTAACTTGGGTTGCTCAGAAGCTCCGACATTATTTTTTGGCTTATACCACCTACCTCGTCACTAGGCTGGATCCATTGAAGTACATATTCCAAAAGCCAATGCCCACTGGGAGATTAGCAAAATGGCAAATCCTGCTCACAGAATTCGACATTGTCTATGTCACCCACACAACCATGAAAGCTCAAGTCTTGGCCGATCATTTAGCTGAGAATCTGGTTGATGATGAATACCAACCTTTGAGCACTTATTTTCCAGATGAGGAAGTCAATTGTGTCAAAGTAATCTTAGAGGACACTGACACCTGGAAAATATTCTTTAACGGAGCAGCGCAATGCAAAAAGTGTTGGGGTAGGGGCAATCTTGATTTCGCCCACAAGACAACACTATCCCGCGATGGTCCGCCTCCGCTTCTTTTGTACAAACAATACTGCTGAATATGAAGCTTGTATAATGGGCATGAACATGGCCATTGACATGGATGTAGGAGAATTATTGATCATGGGGGATTCCGATTTGATCATCAAGCAGGGCTCAGGGAGAGTGGGAAACTCGAGATGTTAAGCTCATTCCCTACAAACAACATGTGGAAGATCTTAGCAAACGATTCAAAGCTGTCGAGTTCAGATATATTCCTCGGTGCCACAATGAGTTAGCCGATGCGCTGGATATCATAGCTGCGATGCTGCCATATCCGGGTAATGTTCACATCGACCCGTTGGAGATTCAAATCAAGGAAAAGCATGGTTATTGCAGCACGGTCGAAGTAGAACCCGACATCCAACCATGGTATCATGATATCAAAATATTCTTGAAGACAAAAGAATATTCAGAGTAGGCCAACTGAGACCAAAGGAGAACCATTCGAACGCTCTCTAGCAGTTTCTTTCTAAGTGGAGAAGTACTGTATAAAAAGACTCCCGATCTAAATCTATTAAGATGTGTAGACGCCAAAGAAGCCGAAAGGATTATGAGCGAGGTGCATTCAGGAGTATGCAGTCCCTACATGAACGTGTACGTCCTCGCAAAGAAAATCTTGCGGGCTGGATATTATTGGATGACCATGGAGAAAGATTGTTTCGGTTTCGTCCGGAAGTGCCATAAGTGTCAAATACATGGCGACTTAATCCATGCACCACCATCAGAACTGCATCCTATGTCAGCACCCTGGCCATTTGTTGCCTGGGGAATGGATGTCATCGGGCCAATCGAGCCTAGGGCCTCAAACGGGCATAGATTCATCTTGGTTGCTACCGACTATCTCACAAAATAGGTCAAGGCAGTCACGTTCAAAGCTGTCACTAAGAAAGCAGTGGTGGATTTCGTGCATTCTAATATCATCTATCATTTTGGTATCCCAAAAACTATAATTACCGACAATGTCGCGAATCTGAACAGTAACTTGATGAGGGAGGTATGTGAACAGTTCCAAATCACACATCGTAACTCCGTCCTTTACCGGCCCAAAGCCAATAGCCCCGTTGAAGCAGCAAACAAAAACATCAAGAAAATTCTCAGGAAAATGGTCCAAACATCCAAGCAATGGAACGAGCAGCTTCCTTTTGCATTGTTAGGATATCGCACGACCGTGCGCACGTCGGTTGGGGCTACTCCTTACCTATTGGTTTATGGCACTGAAGCCGTAATACCCGCAGAAATTGAAACTTCTTCCCTTTGGATTATTGTCAGCAGAAATTGAGGATGATGAATGGGTCAAAACCCGACTGGAAAAATTAACTCTGATTGATGAGAAAATGATGGACGCAGTGTGCCACGGGCAGTTGTACCAACAAAGAATGGACCGCGCTTACAACAAGAAAGTGCGACCTATGAACTTCGAAGTGGGGAAACTTGCCTTAAGACGTATTCTCCCGCACCATGAAGAGGCGAAAGGAAAATTTGCCATGAATTGGAAAGGTCCATACATCATAAGGAAATTTCTACCAAAAGGAGCGTTATACCTGGGGGACATCGAAGGAAATGACCCCAAAACGGCTGTCAATGCAGATGCAGTCAAAAGGTACTACGTTTGATCCTCCATATAGTATTAAATGTACTCCGATTGAGATGACGAAGGCTTTCATTCTCGCTACCCAAACACCATTAACCCTTTTGCAAACCCTTTGATCTAGTTACCCTTCTTTGATTACCCTCTTTGGAATCCGAAAGTGTAAGAAAAAAAATCAAAACAAAAACAAAATGTTTTCGTGAACTACGTTCGACTTGATTCTGAAAGGATACGTAGGCAGCCTCTCCCTGGGGTTCATTCACATCAAAATAAAAATCCACATTTCCCCAAGAATTTAAGTTGGGGAAAGTGTTGAGATTCGGCAATGATTCGCCTGAAAAGTTCCAAAGTTGTAATTCAATTCAAATTCTTTTTACCCCCAAATCATGTTCAAGTCATTCTGATCGATCGGCGAAGGAAAGTCAAAATTAGAAGATACAGTTATTTGGATCGAACAGGAGCGAGCAGAGAAATTAAAATGAGAGTCTTATCGATGAAAACCCACACGGGCACCATAAGGCAATGGCGAGTAGAGAAATTAAAAATGAGAGAGTCTTGTTAGTGAAAACTCGAAAAGAGCACTACAGGGCGATGGCGAGAAGAGAAATGAGAGAGGTTAGTCAGTGAAAACCCAAAAAGGGCACCGCTAATCGAAAAGAGGGTGATTTGTTTACTGATATCGACATGGTCTAGGGCAAGGTTTCTCGACCTCGAGTTAAAAGTTGTGAGGAATTTCTGAGAGTCAGGTGGTTTATATAGATCAGGCATCCAGTCCATAACGCATGTCATGTTCATTGAAGGCCGCGTACACTCCAGATAAGTCCTTCTTCTCTTCCCCGAAAGGGATATTTCTTGTCAAAATTCATTGTCTCCATTTTTTTGTTATTCTCTTTAAATCCCTTTCAATCTGACTATGTTTCTAAGATAAAACAATGAAAAGATGGCAAAATTGATTTACAGGATTCTCGTTTAACGCAAGCCAACATGCAAAGGGCACTAAGCCTCATCATGGGCATCAAGTCAATCCTGACTGGCCGCAACGGCCGATGCTTTAAACACAACTCTTGAAGGGAGAAGATCAAATCGAAATGCCTATAAAGGCAATTGAAGTGAAAGGTTAAGTCCCACGTGGCTAACCCCCTTGGAAAAGATTGAAAAGCCGAAATGCTCCAAATGATTTAAAGTCAAATGGAAGGAAAATCAGAAATAAAAGGCCGATGAAGGCAAAATAGAGTTGGAAAGTTTAAGTCCCACGAGACTAACTGATGCAGCAGAGTTTGAGGGGGCAAAAATTCGCCCCGATACTCCGGAAATCCAAAACAAAGGCAAGTGAAAGGCCTGCAAAGGTAGAATGAAGTTGAAATATCGAGTCTCAAGTGACCGATCACCACAATAAAAGCTGGAAAGCCAAGGTCCCTGGATTTGAAAATGAAACCCAATCCCCAACAAGCAAGCAAGCGGTTGAGATCTTCGTCAAAAGAGCCGAGATCAAACAGTTGAAATAATCAAGGCCGCAAAACCAACCACCATTTCAAACTAACAAATTGTTCTTTGTTGAAATAAGAAATATGTGCAACTCAAAAGAAACCGTGCAAAAAGAAGGTGCAACAAAGAGAAAAGGCACAAGAGCTAAAAGCAGCTCTGCAACAACAACTCCAAAAGAGAATTTTTCTCCAAAATCCTTTCCCGCATTCATTCAAATGTTGAAAACAGCCCAAACCTGAAGTAGTATAGGGTCTTCAGACCCTGGCTCCACCTTTTCTGACAAAGGGTATACACTCCCTGGTCGATGCCAATTATGTGTATACACTTCCTAATTGATTTTCTTTTCCCGACATGGGTGCACACGCTCCCTAGTCGATGCCAATTAAGGGTATACACTCCCTAATTAATGCTTTTCTTTTCCAATTAAGGGTATACACTCCCTAATTGACGCCTTTCATTTTCAATTAAGGGTATAAACTCCCTATTTGATGCCTTTCTTTTCCAATTAAGGGTATACACTCTCTAATTGATGTCTTGCTTTTCCAATTAAGGGTATCTAATTCATTTTTTCTTTTAAAATTAAGGGTATACACTCACTAATTGATGTTCTACTTTTCCAATTAAGGGTATACACTCCCTAATTGATGTCCTGCTTTTCCAATTAAGGGTATACACTCCCTAATTGATGATTTTCTTTTCCAATTAAGGGTATACACTCCCTAATTGATTTCCTTTTTCCCGACATGGATGTAAATGCTCCCTTGTCGATGCCAATTAATGGTATACACTCCCTAATTGATGTTCTACTTTTCCAATTAAGGGTATACACTCCCTAATTGATGCTTTTATTTTCCAATTAAGGGTATACACCCCCCTAATTGATGCTTTTCTTTTCCAATTAAGAGTATACACTCCCTAATTCATTTTCTTTTCCCGACACTGGTGCACACGCCCCCTAGTCGATGCCAATTAAGGGTATACACTCCCTAATTGATGTTTTGATTTTCCAATTAAGGGTATACACTCCCTAATTGATGCCTTTCTTTTCCAATTAAGGGTATACACTCTCTAATTGATGTCTTGTTTTTCCAATTAAGGGTATACACTCCCTAATTGATGCTTTTCTTTTCCAATTAAGGGTATACACTCACTAATTGATGCTCTTCTTTTCCAATTAAGGGTATACACTCCCTAATTGATGCTTTTCTTTTCCAATTAAGGGTATACACTCACTAATTGATGCTCTTCTTTTCCAATTAAGGGTATACACTCCCTAATTGATGCTTCTCTTTTCCAATTAAGGGTATACACTCTCTAATTGATTTTATTTTCCTGACATGGGTGCACACGCTCCTGAGTCGATGTCAATAAGGGTATACACTACTTAATTGATTTTTTGCTTTTTTAATTTATACACTCCCTGATTGATGCTTTTCTTTTCCAGCATAGGGTATACAATCTCTATTTGATTTTATTTTGCCACCCCAGTGGACTTTGCTTTGAGATTTAGGGTATCCATTCCCTAGTCTGCAATAACTCCAGATGCACTGCTCCCGGCTTTTCACCGCTTTCAATAACAAAATAATGTAGAATTTCCTTATAATAACTCACGAAATTTTCCAAGTCTTAGATAGGAATCTTATAATTTAGCAGCTGATAGATTTTATTTTAGTCCTTCGTTTTGTGCTTGGGTGTAACAAGGAGATCAACAGCAGTAACAGCAGCAACAACAGTGAAATCACAGTTACCCGGTAGTCCCAGCTACCAAAAGTTCCAAAACTACACTGACCTGATTCCTTTATAGCCAAGGATATGTAGGCAACCTTTGAAGCAGGGTTCGGCCAAACTTTTCAAAAACGCTTCACATGGAGTATTTGAACAGGTAAAAGTTGTTCATAACTGCTCACTTTATTTTTGCTTGAAAACTCTTCGTGTTTCCGAGCAAAGAGGGGCAGCTGTGAGCATGTAATTTTTCACCTACTAAATACTCCTACAAAATTGGATAAGTAAATTAATTTTAGGGATTTTTGTTGAATTTCAGTGTCTATTTGTGAATTATTAGCATTGTATGATCACAATTCATCTTTTAAAATTTATAACATATAAAATAATAACAAAAACATTTTAAAACTTTTATTATTTGGCATAATTAGGTTCGTGATAATTAGTTGCATAATTTAATCATTTTACTAAGAAAATCACAAAAATTGTTCTTTAAATAATTATGGGTACTAAATTAATGGTTTCACTTTTTGATTCACTCATTAGTTAAATTATAATTAGATAAGCTAGGTTAGAACTAATTAATATATGGTAATAGATCTCGTTGTGAGACACCCAAATGGTGCACTCTAGAATAACAGCCAGATATGAATACTAGAATGTTTAGAAATTTAAGAAGATAGGCAGTGAAATCCTAGAAGGGATAAATATTTACCTTAGTATGGCTCCCGTCCCTAGTCAAGAGAGAATGTTAGGCGACCTAAATAGCCAGTAGATGGAGCAAAGGGAGCTAAAAGCAAAAGAATATTTTGTTGAAGTTTCCATAATAAAGTAATAGACAGAGATATTAGCAGAAGAATAAGAAGAGAGTAAATGAAGCATTACAAGTAAGGTATGATAAATGGGTGATAACGGTAAATCAAAATATGACAAGATGACAGAGTCTATAGTCAAATGAAGGAAAAGAGAAGAGGTGACATGCCTTGAGAAAATAAGAGAGTATAAGCTGGTGACTCCCATGTGATTACCAACAAGCTAATTTAGACCCCAGGAATAATAAAAATTAGTATGGGCTAGTAAACAAGATGAAACCGAACATGATTAGGGACTGAAGGATTTGATAATAGTCATCATCGTCAGAATTTCAGACATCGCGTTTTGGCAATGATAGAATAGATAACGGAAGAATAACATTTAAAGGTCATTCAAGAAGACGCTCCCCTAAAGCAAGCACTATGCGCAGAATTAAGCTTAAGGAAATAAGTGTGCTAGATACACTAGGTGTCACCCTCGTCCATAAGAAATTCAGTTATTCCTAGTAGAGAATGGTTCTACAAGGTGAGCAAGTGTGAGTCAAGACATGAAAAGATGCCAAAGATGAAGAGGTAAAACATATATAGGTAAATCTTCATCGCACTAAATGCTAGTACTCCCCTAAAGGGGAAGACGGTGTAATGTGGTATTAAGTCAGAGTTATGTAGTTCAAGTAGCTATGGATTAGTAAAGAAAGAATGCGGTAAAAAGACAAAAGGATTAAGATTTCATTTATTCAGATCCTACAGATATATTACGACTCCAGAACATTATTCAATCACGATGTTGGGGAGAGGCAGTAAGGGTTCCCGACCAGGATGCTATTGATAAATAAATGTGAATGGACACTTGATACATTAGGAGCTAGTGCAAAAGTCAAGTTAAGACAAAAGACATAACACAAGAGAGGTTATACAGAATATACATATGAGCATGGACTGACGAGTAGTTAGTAGTTGATCCAGGAAGATCCTAGTTATGGCTAGACAAGATGTCTTTGATAAATCAGCAGATCATGCCAGATAAACATAGTGAAACCCAGCACAAGAAATTCAGTGTCACAGATATGACATTGTAATCCTTGAGAATATTCAGATAGTATTTGGGGTAGTTAAAGGTACTGTATAAGTATTATAGAAACAAAAGAGGGTGCCACGGGGAGATAGTCAAAATTTCAGTTCAGAAGTAACCCTACGAGTAGAAGGGAGCAAAGGTAGGTAACTAAGGGTAATTCTAGGTGAGTAATTACATCAAAATTTTCGTCGGGTATACGATGTAAAAAGCTCTCAGCTTTACATGACTCAAACGTTGTTCTCTAAGTGCTACAATGAAAGACTATCTGAGGAAATAAGGAAATATGCTTCAACATAAGCATAGTGACATAAAGAGGAAATGATTTTGTAACATCAGTCTCACTACAACATTGTATGCACTTCATAACAGACTGGAACCTGTCGTGACTAAGGGACGAGAAGTAAAAATCAAAAGTAATATTCTAGATCATTTGAGTTACACGAAATTCCATTAGGTATGGGCACTAAGATAGGCCAAGTACTCATGCAACAAGTGGCAGAACGACCAGAAAAAGAAATTGCTTACTTTTAAAGAAAACTGAGAAGGCACCAAAGGAATTATTCGATCAATGAACCATAGTTAGTTTCATTATGAACGCACTTAAGATTTCTGAGTATTATCCATGCAGCATATATGTTGACATTCCTACAGCTATAGGAGAGTCTGGTATAAGGTAAAAGAAAGAATTGGGTCCCCCTCACAGACAAAGGCTTGAATTGTTAAAGGATTATATTATAGATGTTCCATAGCGTCCACCAAAGGCGAAAGTAATAACTAATACCCTGAGTTGCAGATCCGAAAATAGCTTAAGCCTGCTTAAATCCTGAGAGATAAGAGGAAAGTAAAGAGTTACATCAGCTAAGTAAACCAAGAGTCTGATTATTACATGGATAATTATAGAAATCGTGATTAAGAACATTGCATAATCACTCTTAATATCAGAGGTACAAGAGATATAGTACAACATCCATATTCTATAACGGCTCTATGATAAAGCTAGTTAGAAGATTACCAGCCTCATGAGAAGTCAGTATGAAGCTCTCGCCGGATTGTGTATGCACCAGAGGAGCAAGTATTATAGTATAGCTTCAAGTTGTGGACGTGAATTCCACCTATATGGAAGGAAGGTTATGAAAGCGACAGAATATACAATGTAATATTTAAAGATAAGAAAGGTTAAAGTCAAAGAAGGTAGAGAAACTAAAGTGCAGAAGGTTGTGAATAATCCATACTTCAGATAGAGGGTTAAAAGCGTCGTGATTTAGTATCCACAAATAATACTGGTGTCGTCAGTGACATATCTTCTAGCCTACGGTTTCCAAGTACCGAGAGGTCTAGTTAAGAGAGTAAAGAAGAGTTAGAGACAATTTGATGTCTCGCTTGAAGTTCCAAAATAACATAAGGAAATCTATGGTGCTAGCAAGTTAAAGGAAGCTTGTGAGTAGTATAAATAGATATGTGTAGGTCACAAGATAAAGTATGGAAGAGTAGAACGGTTTTAGGTATACATGATTAAGGATAATAAAAGGTGAATGAGAAGGTGATGACAATAGGTATGGCCTTAGGATTAAGCCCATCAAAATAAGAAAGCTGATGGTTCGCGTAAGTTATAGAGAGCCCTGTATAACATGAATAAACTCGGAGGAGTTTAAGACTAGGAGCATTTGAAAAAGAGGGAATGCCACTCTGGTAGTATAATTAAGGTGTAACTGTGATAAATGATAAGTGGATGACATTTAGGCCTTCGATTGAGTAATGATTTAGAGAAAAAGGGATTTCATAGAATTGCATAGGATTAGAATACCCCCATAAGATGAACTGCATTGGGATGCTATGAAATACGGTTAATGAAGTATTGTATCGTCCCTAGGTGGATCAAGTAATAACTTCAGTTTTTCCCTGATGAGACGTGAGCCCTAAGGACAATGTATTACGTAAGAGGTTTCAAGTTATTAGTGGTAGATTATAGATCAACATTAAGGTGAATCCATAATAGGCAGATAAAAGTTCCAAAGTATGAGATGAGATTAGGTCGACATTCTTAAGATGAACAGTAATAAGGTAGAACGAAAGGACATAGATTTATACATATAGGATAAGCACCGAGAGAGTAACCTAGAGTTGGGTAGCAAATATCGGTAATAATAAACTAAAGTAAGTGTTATGGTATAGTATAACCTACCTAGATGTAGTAAAGACATAAGGATAGATATATAAGGCTGCGAAACAAGATATAGCAACAGTCGTAGGTTCGACAAAGTACCGAGTGAAGAACTTCAATACACCTATATATAGCGAGAGGAACAACTTGTCATTATTCAGTATATGTTCCCAAAGTGAGGCCTAGAGATTGGATAAAAGCAAGAGGAAAAAGTACAAAAGAGTCACACGCACATACAAGGAAAAATTTTTATAGGCTGCATGGCATAAGGTAGCAACAGTTACAAGTTTGTAAGAATTTCGACCACAAGTCGTAGTGCGAGAAAGCGGCCTAAAGGGGGGAATGCCTTGGGATTTGGATTTATTCACAGAATAGTTTCCTAAATGTAAAGGACAGTAGTAAATTATTCATAAGAGCTATAATTATGATAATGATAAGTGCATCGGTCAACATTCGAGGACGAATGTTCCAAAAGGGGGAATGATGTTGCACCCCATGTTTTCGTACGTAAGAGTACGTCGTAAGTCAATTGATGTAAGCTCAGAAATGAAATCATCTTTGAAAAGTTTACAAATTTAGTTAACCATGTTAACGTGGAGTTTAAGAATATTTAAGATCATGAATACCAAGTACCAAGAGGATTTGAAGGCTTAGAAGCTAAACATATTGAAGAAAATATGTTTCGTCGAAAATCGACAAGTTGGGAATGTTATAACATGTACTTTTGGGGTGAGACTAGTGTGCTTAACATGATAAGGAGGTTATGTTATGATTTATGTTAGTGTATGATTGTTGTTTGTTATGTTTTGAAGTCAAGCGAGCAGTGGAACAAAAGTCGATGAAAATCATCACAAGTTACATTCATAAATTATATGGAAATTTGAGTCAAATTTAACTGCAATTTTATCCCAATATACTTAGTGTTACGGGGTGTTACACCCATTAAATTGAAGATCTATGAGTTTATTTTCTAACGTATTAAATTTTTTTTTCAATACGACATCGTATTAGTAGATACACATGTTTTTGCGAGACTGCACAAGCTGCTAGGTGACCAGTAGGTGTGTCACCCACTTGCTTCAATGAGAGTCCGAAAATGGGCCAGTTTGGGTCGTCCAAAGAGACCTTTTAAATGCCTATTTTGTTAATATAATACACTTATAGGAGGGAACAATAACCATACCTAAACCCATGCAAACATCCTCCCAAAAATTGCACATAAACCCTAATTGAATTTCTCTCCTTTTCAAGTTCTAGTTGGAGGAAAAACCTTAAATTTGAAGAACCAAGATAGGAGCTGAGTTATTCAAAAAATAAGGTAAGTTTACTTATATATTTCAACCATTTTTTTCTGCTGGATATGTATGGAAAATCGTTCAATTATTTAAGAACTCACGGAACGGTGATAGGAAGCCGTGAGTTCGAGTTATTCACTTGTAGCAGATTGTTTTGTGGATTGTTTTGTGTTGCTATTGAATTGTGTGTTTTACTACTGTTTTATGTATTATTGGAGTAGGAAGGGTTTGGAGAAACACCATATAAATTCAGGGTGGTGGGCTGGTCATTCGTCATAACAATTTTGGGTTGTTTCACACTACTACGGTGATCGTTTTGTGTATAAAGAGATTAGGGTGTGTTGGCTGTTTTGTATATTTGATGGTGTAGATAAGGTTGGAAAATAATGCATACATGTTGATATTGTTGTTTTCTTTTTTTGTTGGTGTTATCTTGAATTTGGAGGAAGTAAGGATTATAGGGGAGATGTTGCCCGTGTTAATACAAAATAAGTTTGTCATTCCTTGTGCGATAGTTGTACCTTTCGTAACTTAATGATAGTATTATTATCTTTATTGTAGATTAAGGCGCGAAGAGGCGAGTTCAACTTGGTAATTGAAAATATTGTGATAAGGTATGTTAAGGCTAAACCTTTCTTCATTTTGGCATGATCCCGTAACTACATGATTTTGATAACGAGGCATAAAGAGAAGTTTGTATTCCTAAACTTATGTACATTATTCTAGTCTCATAAGTTACAGTATTCTCCCATATCGGGACATTATATTCAATTAGTATTTTCTTTGTCAAGACCCAAAATCCGCTAAGGTCGTGATGGCGCCGGACACGATTGTCAGGAAAGCCAACACTCAATAGATAATTAAAACTCTCATTTTAGTATTTTGAAATCGTTACTTTTTATTTCATTATAGAAAGATCAATTAAAGTTACCGAGTAAACAACGATGTTTTAAATAATTCAATCGACAAATACATCCCAAAGTCATCCCAGAACCCGGTGTCACAAGTGCATGAGCAATTTCTAAGAAAATCAAATGAAATTCAATGACCGTCCAGAATACAAATGGGACAGTAAAGAAAGTACAATTCAATACTCCGAAGGAGACTCTGCTGGCTACGGCTCGTCTCGAGAGGTGCAGCTCACCTAGGTCCCCATATCAACCATGCTACGGCGCCAAGTGGGGCCACTAGATATACATGTACCTGTGCAACAAAATGCACAGCAAGTGTAGTATGAGTACGAAAACAACGTGTACTCAGTAAGTATCCCGCCTAACCTCGAAGAGGTAGTGACGAGAGGTTGAATTTGACACTTGATAGAGGTCAATTTAATAAAATCAAGGGTGACACTAAGCATGGATATCATAGATAATTAACAAATGGTGATAGGAAATAACAACTTCTTCAACATTTACAAACTTTAATTCTTCGTCATTTTAGTAGACAACTTATAATTCAAGGCCAGTAAACAATAAATAATCACGGAATGTACTCAGCAAATATCATGCGCAAGTAATGCCGAGGGTCGAACGGCTCGAACCAACGATAAATATAAATTGTGCACTGCCGAAGGGTCGAACGGCTCGAACCATATATGCATCTATTACCCCGCTCGCGAATCGATCATGCGACGCGGTCAAATATAAATAACAGAGTTACCTTGCTCGCGAATCATACATGCGACTCAGGTACTCATATATATACATACATTCAAATAGTAAATCAGGAATTCATCAGGAAATATTTATCTAAGAAAAATATCAATTCTCTTTTTTTTTATGATCAAGAAAAGGAAGTTTAACCTTCTTAGATATTCATTTACTAATTCGATAATATTAAATAGCCTATTTTTTATCAGCAAAATTACAAGTACCGCAAGTAAAGCATGCTAGTGGGTCCTAGACTACAAAGACATAAGCATAATAGTAGCTACGCACGGACTCTCGTCACCTCCTGCGTACGTATCCCCCACAAATAGTAGCATATTTTTTATTATTTCACCTATGGGGACAATTCCCTCTTACAAGGTTAGAAAGGAGACTTACATCGCTCCGAAGATTCATGACCGTCCTTCGAGCCCTTCCGACATCTCAAATTGATGCACCACGCCAAAAACTATCCAAATAACGGGAAAACCAATGAAACTGTACTCTAATACTTATAACAATTTAATTTATGTAATTTCCAACTCTGCTCGAAATTCGACAAAATTACCCTCAGGCCCGCGTGCCCGGATTCCAAAATTTTCAAAGATAAAGTATACCCATAGCCTCACTAACTCAAATATATAATTTACTCTAAATTCCATGCCCAAATTCGTGGTAAAAATCAAAAATACAAATTCAAGGTCTTTCCACCAAAACCCAAAATTTCTAATAATTTCCATGACCAAATCTATATACAGATCTTGTATTTAACTTGAAATGAGTAGAAACAACTTACCTTGACATAGATGATGAAAATCCCCACTTGAAGCTCTCCAAAAATCACCCAACCAAGAGAAAAAAATGAAGAGAAATGGCCAACTCCCGCCTTTAAAAGACACTGCCCAGTGATCCCTCGCACCTACAGTCACTTAACCGCTTCTGCGGTCGGGGGCTCCTGGACCATTCCCGCTTCTACGCTTACAAATCCGCAGGTGCAGTCTCGATTCTGCGGCGAGCCAACCGCATCTGCGGTCCCAGCCTAGCTATCCACCTTCGCTTCTGCGGCTCCACACCTGCGGCCAAAGCCCCGCAGGTGCGGTCACACCAGATGACAGCAGTACTCAGCCTTTCTCAAATTCCAAATTCAATTCGTTAACCACCCGGAATCCACCCGAGGCCGCCGGGACCCCGTCCAATCACACCAACCAATTCTAAAACATAATGCGGACCTGTTCGAGGCGTCAAATCAGATCAAAAAACATCGAAACAATGGATCATAACTCAATTAAATCTTTATGAACTTTGAAATTTCCAACTTCTACGTTCGATGGCAAAACCTATCAAATCACGTCCGATTGACCCCAAATTTTGCACACAAGTCACATTCAACATTACGGACCTACCACAACTTCCAAAATAGGAATCCGACTCCGGCATCAAATTTTCCACTTCCGGTCAGACTTCTTAAAACTTCAAATTTCTAACTTTAGCCGAATAACTCCAAAATGACCTACGGACCTCCGAATTCACTTTCGATCGCGCTCCTAACACCAGAATCACCATATGGGGATATTCACATACTCGGAATCCCAAACAGACATCAATAATGCTGAAATGCACTTCAACCCAGACTTATAAAATTTCTTCCAAAATACTAACTTCCACAATATGCGCTGAAATGCTCCCGGGTCATCCAAAACCCGCTCCGAACATATGCCTAAGTCCGAAATCATCATATGAACCTGATTGAACCTTCAAATCCTGATTCTGAGGTCGTTTACTCAAAAATCTAATCTTAGCCAATTCTTCCAACTTAAGGCTTCCGAAATGAGAACTTTCTTTCCAATTCGACTATGAACTTCCCAAAATTCGGTTCCGACCACGCCTACAAGTCATAATATCTGAAATGAAGATGCTCATGGCCTCAAACCGCCAAACGACGCGCTATATCTAAAAACGATCGGTTGGGTCATTACATTCTCTCCCACCTAAATATATGTTCGTCCTCGAACGTGCTAAGAACTGCTCTGGAGTTGTCTGAAATCACTGTTTAACACCTCGTGCACCTGCCCGTGCTACCAAAACCCAGTTGAGTACATTTGCTCAAACAAATCTGAAGATATCCTCTATTATCCATACAATGAGCTCGGAACCCAGTTCCAACACCCGAAATTATTTGCCAGGCCTGTTTCCAATATATGAACACTAAACTAATCACTACGCGAGGTACCAGAATATGATTGCATGCCTTCGCTGAATTAGCACCACTCATCGCATAATTCATCATCTAACCATAATGACGTTCCATGATCTCAATAGCCAAAAATTCCACGAATTTGATGCTCCCAACGCACCTCATGCCACATATGAATAAGTCCTGCTATAACGCTTACGATACCACCACGACGGAGGAGCTGTGTAGAAATTCGTAACCAACTACAGAGTTAACCAATCATTGAATCTCTCCTCCTGACTACAATCATCACAGCATTATGAACCAAATAATGGTATATGTTCTTTAATATACTTCACACAATCTTATCGCACTGATCCCTGATCCAATAACCTCGTCTCACCCAGTATGAACTGCTCAGGAAAAAAATCACCACTGATATGACCAACAGTCTCACATGATGCCACAACGTGCCAATAGGCCACAACTCGATCGTGATGCATAAAGAACTGACTCAGGAAGGGACTACTCAACTCACGTAATTAATATGAACTTTCCACATAAAATAGAAAGTAAAACACAAGAAAATAAATATGGGGAACCGTACTCAGTATCACACTGTTGCAACGTGAAATCCGATCCAAATAACATATCCGTGGCGGCATGCCACCCGATCCAACCGTAAAATTCACATAAGGAGATACACACCGAGCTAAATTTCTCATTATTACAAAATATCGAATATCAGTCACAAGCACGCTAAGTGCATAATACCATCCTAGGGAGACTGATAGAGCCATACGCTACAAAACCCAAACACAACTGAGGTGTGCTATACATACTCTGAATCTCAAGAGCCATCCTGCTCAAACATCATCATCACTACGCGGAACCTCAACACAAAAGAAATTATCAATTCGTCTTCACAACTCACACGGCACAACAGAATATTACCTGAAATGAACAAGATGGAACAATACATGGTGTTCAAATACCCCTCCATGAGAAGCTCTATCCTCAAATGAACACATCTGACTCACATGGAGCCCGTAATCATAGTTAAATCCATTCACAACGTTCAAGTCGATTCCGCTCGCACCCAACTAGGCTGATAGCCTTACGTGGGTCCATAATGACCCATTTTTTCTCATAAAACGCAAGAACATCCATCATAGCTGGAGAAAACCCCCTACATCTGCAACCAAATGAACCGAGCATCCTCCAGGCATAAAATCTCAAATAAACAATATTATACTTCTTTATACTTAGTCTGAATCTTCAATCAGTTAAGTGACTACATGTCCCACTCATACGATCTTCACGTGGAATACACTTCCAAGACCTATGAACTAGATAACAAGTATGCACCTCCATACCACCGGCCACACAACTACTGTAAAGCCTACCAAGAAATCTGTAACTAGAACGCAAAGCCTCTTACACAACCACCGATCTCGGGTGATGCTGAAGACAATACCATCTTACTCTAAACATCCAAATCCCTTTCCTTGCTCATCCGAGCTCGTAACATCCTTGTCAACACTGAACCGCAACCTTGATTCTTACCTCAAATTCCATACTACTCACAACACCTAACATGCCAATATGAAATAGCACAAGAATGCCATCATAACTCCTGAACCACTGTTATGGCAAACACTTTATCACATAAACCTTTTACTTAACTTAATTTAAGAGAACCATAACGACACATGAGTGAATTCTCATAATCACAAAACATGCAAATCCTCAAGTAATAGTCTACGCCACTATAATCCTTCCGGGATCCGCCTACCCATGACAGGCCATTTCCCCCATGGTTGACCATCTAACTTTTCCAAATTTCCATTACTCGCGTCATTCTCAAACTCCACCTCTGCAGGACACAACTGATTCACCCAAATACCTTAAACTGGAACTGATACGACACGTAGCCTCGCACTCAACTTATCAACAGCAGACTTCCCTGACTTTGCTCAAGCCATAGATCAAGATTAACAATAACTCACAACGCCCATACGCTAATACCACCACAATACCGCAGTGAGATTCAATTAAACCTTCCCTAAGCTCATATAACACGGCCCATCTTATACCTTAATCCAATTAGTACTCTCCTTAGAAATGATGATAACTCCAAATCAACACATAGCAACTCAATTCGCACCCACTTCGAGTGATTTCATTCCGAGAGACTACTTTGTCTCCAAGCCTATGAACCATTTCATGCTCTCCTTACACGCATATTCACATCTTCGACCGGTATACCCATTATGATAACCCTTCTATGAACTCGAAGTCATCTTCTCCTTTATCCTCTAAATGCTACCCTGCACGCCGAAGATAACATAGAACACTCTCACCATATTCTCTTTCTCAAAATTCCGCTGCAAAAGCTTGATTCTTAACCATACTGTGGGCTTGAAATACTTAGACACCACATTCTGACCTTCGAATTTACTAGGACCGTTGTTGAGAGTCACCCACTCTGGCTTAGTCCTGAATATAATTGACTTCACGGCTTTGCTGGCACCTGAACACCCATCTTTAATAAGCACTCGACTGAATCACTTCCCTTGCAAATTACCTTTGTACTAAGCATAAATCCTGAATCTTTCCAAAGCCTAAACCTGATTCAATAAGGCCAATCTTTGCAAACATTTATCAAATGCTATGCTCAATTACTACTCATGTCTTCTTCCCTTAGTCGTAATAACCCACAAGTATGCTGATAACCAGAATTTTCGCCAGTGGATAACCATGCAACCCAATCGTAGGCGGTGGAACTCTCCCACTTACCCTAAAGCCGCTATTACACAAATCTGGAACTCACCAAGAATCTTCCTTCATTGTTGACATGATCCTGCATAACCAACTCGCCAAATTCCTTGAAATCCTTCTGTTAGCATTTCACAAGCACTTCTGAGTCATTAACCACATTCTCATATTCGACCTCTTGCTGAATAGTCAGTAAAATCCCTCGCAAGAACTCCGCCAACCACGCAACCACTGAACTGCTCACAGAAGACAACCCACCTGCGAAAATTACCAACTGACACTTTCCAACGACGTTGTACTGCACAAGCTCTACGACATCGATACCCCGTCCTACACTTGTTCTCATTTACCAACTTTACCAGTACGTCCCCTCCTCATGGACATCTACTAAATGCGCGACAATCTCTTCAAATTCTCAGCTATGTTGTATCCTTCCTCATATCAAATAACTCATTTTTGTTGTATCCAATCTTCCGCCGAAATAGCCAATATTTCAATTTAAGCCCCAACCCAATCATTGTCCACTAAAATTCTCAATTCACTCCAAACTTCTCCTTAAGATGTGCAGCTATCTTACCACAGAACTCATTTGCCAAGTTGTAACTCTCCCCCACTTTGGTCAAACTCACTCCTTTAAGCAACTGCTCGACTTTCGCTTCTTACACCTTGCCATCTAGAAATTTAACCATTGCCCGACACTTCCCACATGTCTTTCCTCATCGTATGTTGCCCAATTGTTGCCTCCAATAAACATCATTCTCTGTAGCACTTAAACCAGCATCTTTCCACAACTTCAAAACTTTCCGAAGATCATCTTCCTCGAGCCGCCTACATTAGAAATATGTATTCACTCCTGAACCACTGCACACCACGATCTCTGACAGTCGCTTCTTCAATATTACTTCACATTACTCTGACCCAATGCAACCAAAGAAACTATAACACCGACGAACTTAAGACATCCTATTCGGTCAAAGACGACGATGCCACATCACAGATGAAGATTCCACCTCTCTTGAAAACACTAAGTCTTATTACTCTATCAACCCAACTCGAGCAATTCTAGTCAAATTGCCTTTCCTCCGGCGGAATAAAATAACGAATTCTCAGGAGCATGCTCTGAGTAGAACTCTTATCAAGTCATTCATTCCCCCGACGTATGGGCAAGAATCCTATCATCACGCCAATACCATGCGATAACCAATCACAACCATCCTACCATCATGCCAATACCATGCCATAACCAATCACAAGCATCATAGAAAATCTGCGCATAACTTCAAAGCTCTCAGAAACACAGCTACTAAGTTGAAACAACATAATATCCTCCCGCAGAGCAACAACAATAGCCCCAAACAATTATGCATGGAAAAACATCACACACCATATCGGTAGTACCATTAAAATTCCTCAAATTATCGATTTAGATCAAGCTATTCGCGACTTGTATGATTGAGTAGGAAGAAATGTAGGCATAAGCCTCAAAGGAATCAAACCGCGCGATAAGGAATCAAGAAGTGAAGTACTACTAACAGTCATGTATCCTCTCGAAGATAAGTACAGACGTCTCTATACCGATCCGCAAGACTCTACTAGACTGGCTCATGACTCGTGAGACCTAAGGGAACATAGTGCTCTGATACCACGTTGTCACGACCCAAAATCCGCTAAGGTCGTGATGGCGCCGGACACCATTGTCAGGAAAGCCAACACTCAATAGATAATTAAAACTCTCATTTTAGTATTTTGAAATCGTTACTTTTTATTTCATTATAGAAAGATCAATTAAAGTTACCGAGTAAACAACGATGTTTTAAATAATTCAATCGACAAATACATCCCAAAGTCATCCCAGAACCCGGAATCACAAGTGCATGAGCAATTTCTAAGAAAATCAAATGAAATTCAATGACTGTCCAGAATACAAATGGGACAGTAAATAAAATACAACTCAATACTCAGAAGGAGACTCTACTGGCTACGGGTCGTCTCGAGAGGTGCAGCTCGCCTAAGTCCCCATATCAACCATGCCACGGTGCCAAGCGGGGCCACTAGATATACATGTACATGTGCAACAAAATGCACAGCAAATGTATATTTATCCAAGGAAAAGATCAATTCTCTTTTTTTCTGATGATTAAGAAAAGAATGTTTAACCTTCTTAGATATTCATTTACTAATTCGATAACATTAAACAGTCCAATTTTTATCAGCAAAATTACAAGTACCGCAAGTAAAGCATGCTAGTGGGTCCTAGACTACCCAAACATAAGCATAATAGTAGCTACGCACGGACTGTCGTCACCTCATGCGTACGTAGCCCCCACAAATAGTGGCATATATTTAATTATTTCACCTATGGGGACAATTCCTGCTTACAATGTTAGAAAGGAGACTTACATCGCTCCGAAGATTCATGACCTGCCTTCGAGCCCTTTTGACGGCTCAAATTGATGCACCACGCCCAAAACTATCCAAATGACGGGCAAACCAATGAAAATGTACTCTAATACTTATAACAATTCAATTTATATAAATTCCCAACTCTGCTCAGAAAGTAGACAAAATTACCCTCGGGCCCACGTGCCTAAATTCCAAAATTTTCAAAGATAAAGTTTACCCGTAGCCTCACTAAATCAAATATATAATTTACTCTAAATTCCATGCCTAAATTCATGGTAAAAATAAAAAATGCAGTCCGGGGCTCCTGGCCCATTTCCGCTTTTGCGCTTACAAATCCGCAGGTGCGGTCTCGCTTCTGTAGCGAGCCAACCACATCTGCGGCACCATAGCCGCTTCTGCGGCTCCGCACCTGCGACCAAAGCCCCGCAGGTGCGGTCACACCAGATGACATCAGTTCTCAGCCTTTCTCAAACTCCAAATTTGATCCGTTAACCATCCGGAATCCACCCGAGGCCCTCGGGACCCCGTCCAATCATACCAACCAGTTCCAAAACATAATGCGGACCTGCTCGAGGACTCAAATCACATCAAATAACATTGAAACAATGGATCGCAACTCAATTAAATCTTTATGAACTTTGAAATTTCCAACTTCTACGTTCGATGCCGAAACCTATCAAATCTTGTCTGATTGATCCCAAATTTTGCACACAAGTTACATTCAACATTACCTACCTACCACAACTTCCGAAATCAGAATCCGACTCCGATATCAAATTTTCCACTTCCGGTCGGGCTTCTTAAAAACTTCAAATTTCTAACTTTAGCCAAATAACTCCAAAATGACCTACGGACCTCCTAATTCACTTACGATCGCGCTCGTAACACCATAATCACCATACAGAGCTATTCCCAGACTCGAAATCTCAAACGGACATCAATAACATTGAAATGCACATCAACCCAGACTTATGAAACTTCTTCCAAAATACTAACTTCCACAATATGCACTGAAACGCTCACGGGTCATCCAAAACCCGCTCTAAACATATGCCTAAGTCCGAAATCATCATATAAACCTGCTAGAACTTTCAAATCATGATTCTGATGTCATTTACTCAAAAATCCAATCTTAGCCAATTCTTCCAACTTAAGGCTTCCGAAATGAGAACTTTCTTTCCAATTCGACTCTGAACTTCCCGAAATTCAGTTCCGACCACGCCTACAAGTCATAATACCTTAAATGAAGCTTCTCATGTCCTCGAACCGCGAAACAACATGTTAGATCTCAAAACGACCGGTTGGGTCGTTACAGTCTTCTTCCAGTTCAGAGAGCAGGAGGTCTATATATATACAGTATTATAGTATTTTCACCAGCATCGAGCTATAATCGGTGGGCATGCCCCTATTAGGCAACCTCTGATCAAATGGTAAGTTATATACCAAGACTACTATGGTCGAGCACCTATGAGTGAGCCTAGAGTGGCCAAGATAGAATGCCTAGTATGGCCGAGTGCCTATAAGCGAACCTACTACGGCAAAGTAGTTACACATACCGAGCCTTATAGGGTCAGATAACTATTTTACTTACTATATTGAGAGAGATAATTCGGTACCAACGCTTCTTCTCTTAACATGCCTGAACCATCTCAGCCTCGACTCCCGCTTCTTTTCCTCCACGGAGGCTACTCCCACTCTATCTCGGATAGCTTCATTCTTAATATTATCTATCCTGATACACCAACACATCCATCTCAACATCCTCCTTTTTGCTACTTTCATCTTCTGCACGTGGGAGTTATTAATTGGCCAACACTCAGCCCCATACATCATAGTCGGTCGAACCACCACTCTATAAAACTTATCCTTAAGTATTGGAGGCACATTCTTATCACATAAAACACCGGAAGAGAGTCTCCACTTCATCCATCCTGCTTCTATGCGATGTGAGACATTTTCGTCAATCTCCCTATTACCTTGGATAATAGACCCGAGGTACTGAAAACTCATTCTCTTTGGGATAACTTGAGCATCAAGATTTACCGCTATGTCTACTTCATGGGTCCCATCACTGAATTTGCACTCCACGTATTTTGTTTTGGTTCTACTCAATTTGAAACCTTTAGACTCCAAGGTGTGTCTCCAAACCTCCAACCTCGTGTTAACTCCGCTTCGCGTCTCGTCAATCAACACTATATCATCAACAAATAGCATGCACAAAAGCACGTCCACTTGGATGTGTCGCGACAGTACATCCATTACCAAGGCAAATTGCCAGCAGGTTAAGTATGTAGCTAGGTGCCTAAATTGCCAGCAGTTTAAGTATGAGCACCAGAGGCCAGGAGCCCTACTCCAGTAGATGACTATACCTGAGTGGAAATGGGAGCACATCACTATGGACTTCGTAGTTGGGTTGACATGGACTTTACGGAAGTTCGATGCAGTTTGGATTATTGTTGCCAGGTTGACCAAGTAGGCACACTTTATTGCAGTAGCCACCACTTATACATCAGAGAGGTTGGCCCGGATTTACATTCGGGAGATAGTTCGGTTGCACGGTGTGCATGTGTCCATCATATCAAATAGAGGTCCTCAGTTGACTTCGTATTTTTGGAGATCCATACAGAGTGAGTTGGGCACCCGTGTGGAGCTCAGCATAACATTCCATCCACAGACCGACGGGCAGTCAGAGCGAACAGTTCAGATATTGGAGGACATGCTCAGAGCATGTGTGATTAACTTTGGAGGGCAGTGGGATCAGTTCTTGCCCTTGGCTGAATTTGCTTACAACAATAGTTACCACTCCAGCATCGAGATGGCTCCATTTGAGGACTTATATTATCGCCGATGTCGTTTTCCCATCGGGTAGTTTGAGACTGGCGAGGCCAAATTATATGGTACAGATAAGTTGAGGGATGCCATGGAAAAGGTAAAGTTGATCCAGGAGCGACTTCGCATGGCACAGTCCATGCAGAAGAGTTATGCAGATCAGAAGGCGCGGGATATGTCATTTATGGTCGGCGAGAAGGTGCTCTTAAAAGTCTCGCCGATGAAGGGTATTATGAGGTTCGGGAAGAAGGGCAAGTTGAGACCTAGGTTTATAGGCCCATTTGAGGTGTTTGGGCATGTTGGGGAGGTTGCTTATGAGCTTGCTTTACCTCCCAGCTTATCAGAAGTTCATCTGCTTTTTCACGTGTCTATGCTCCGGAGGTACCACGTCGACTTATCTCATGTGTTAGACTTCAGTGTTATTCAGCTAGATGAGAGCTTGGGCTACGAGGAAGAGCCAATTTCTATTGTTGATAGACAAGATCGCCAATTGAGGTCTAAAAATATTTCCACAGTGAAGGTCTCGTGGAGGGGCCAACCAGTCAAAAAGGCGACCTGGGAGTCCGAGGAAGACATACGGAGCAGATATCCACATTTATTCAGCACTCCAGGTATGATTATAAACTCGTTCGAGGATGAATGTTTGTTTAAGAGGTGGAGAATGTAACGACCCGACCGGTCATTTTGTTTTCTAGAACCCTGTACCCCTAAATAAGACTCCCTGTACTTGTTTTTACTGATTTATGACTTGTGGGGATGGTTGGTTAGGAGATTTGGAGAGTTTGGAATGGAATCAGAACACTTGGTTCCTTAAGGTTGGCCAAAAGGGACAAGTTTGACTTTTGTCAACATTTTGATTAATCAACCTCGAAATCAGGATTTGACGATTCCAATAGGTTCATATGATGATTTCGGACTTAAGCGTATGCTCGGAGCGGGTTTCGAATAACCCGGGAGCGTTTCGGCGCCTAATAGTGAAAGTTGGTTCTTAAAGGTTTTAGAAGTTATTTAAATTTGGGTTAAAATGCATTTTGGTGATATCGAGGTCCAAACGGAATTTTGAGACCAGTAATAGTTCCGTAATTCCATTTAAGACTTGCACGAAAATTTTGTAGTCATTCCGAGTAGTTTAAGTACACTTCGGCGCATTAGAGTGAAATGAAGAAATTGAAACTCTTAAGTTTTGATTCATTGCTTTTGGGTTGCGATTATTAGTTTTAATGTTGTTTCAGGCATTTCGAGAGTGCGAGCGAGTCCGTCTTATGATTCCAAACTTGTTGGTATGTTTGGACAAGTCCTCGAGGGCCCCAAATACCAGTCGAACACCGTACGAGTCGAGTTTGAAGCTCAAAAGTGCTGCTGGTGCACCTGTTCTGGTGTGACCGCACCAGCGACTGGTCAGCCACAGGTGCGAGCCTCGAGCCACAGGAGTGAAAGTGGAAGGCCAGCCCAGGCACTGCAGGTGCGAGGACAGTGGTCGCAGGTACGAGCTCTTGCGCATGTGCGGTTCCTTGAGTCCCAGATACGGAGCTTGGCTATTAGGGGAGGATGTGCACCTGCGATGGATTTTTTGCAGACGCGTGACCTCAGGTGCGGCCATCTCCCTGCAGGTGTGCAAAATCTGAAGGCAGTAAGGTATTTCAAAAATGGGACTTAGGCATTTATGGTGTCATTTATTTCAACTTTGGGCGATTTAAGAGCTCTTGAGAAGGAGGTTTCGACCTAGCCTTGTGAGGTAAGTAAATTCTACCTAATGTGAGTTTAATACATAGTTTATGGGTAGATTTTAACATGTAAATTAATGGAAATTCATGGGTTTAAAGGAACACCTAGGGTTTTGATCAAAATCGAGTATTGCCACGAAAATTGGTTATGGAACTTAGTAAAAATCATATATTTATGTTCCTAAGGTGATGGGTAACAACTTTCTTTGAAGATTTCCGGAATCCGAGCATGTGGGCCTAGGGTGAATTTAGGAATCTTGCAAATTAGGTTGGGTAATCACTTAAATGGTAAATTATGAAGTTTTGAGCATAGATTGATTAGTTTATGTAATCTTTGACTAGTTTCAAGTCATTTGGCATCAAGTTTGGAGATTTGAGCGCATTCTTGAAGTGAGAAGTAAGCTTTGAGACGAGGTAAGTCTCTTTTATTACTTTGTAAGAGGGAAATTTCCTCATAGGTGAATTTAATTAATATGTGATTATATGTGGGGGGCTACGTACGCACTAGGTGACAAAAGTCCGTACGTAGCTACTAATTATGCCAATGTCCGGGTAGTTTAGGCCTACATCATGCCTTGTTGATATAGTTAACGATTTGTGTTTATTTTTTGCCTTGAGAAGTAGTGGAAATTAGTTGTTGCTAAAAATTTTGGACAAAGTTAAAATTGTTATAAAATCGGAACCTTAAATATTTTCATTTGAACTTCGTATTTTGAAAAGAATGGAAGAATACGGAAGTATACTAAATAATCTAAGAAATCTATGTGTAACCGCGTCGCAGGTATGATTCGCGAGCGGGGTAATCCTTTACATTTATATTCGACCGCGTCGCATGAATGATTCGTGAGCGGGGTAATTCTTTAAATTTGTGTTTGACCGCGTTGCATGGATGATTCGCAAGCGGGGTAATAGATGCATATATGGTTCACTCTGTTCGACCCTCGGCTGTGCACAATTTATATTTTATGTTGGATCGGGCTGAACGTCCTCTGTGAAATTTATGGGTGATAATAGAACTAGAAGCCCTTTTATTAATTGGTATAAACCTTCTGTTTGAAAGACATTTGTTTAAATAAAGGAAGTGTTTGGATTCTTAAGTTTGATGAAAAAGCCATTCAGTTGTCTCATATTTTGATGTAATGTTATTTCTACATATTGTGCTTATTGAGAATTCTTACATTATTATATTATTGGCCCTAGTATGTGTCGAAGTCGACGTACTTCTTCGAGGTTAGACTAGATACTTACTTGGTACATATTTTTATGTACTCATGCTACGCTTCTGTACTTGATTGTACAATTTGAGGCAAGTGCATCTGGTCACCAGCCCGGCGCATAGTTCTACTTCCTCAGTTCGAGACTATCGGTGAGCTGCCCTTTGAGACGTTTCTGCAGCAGCTGGAGTCTTCTTTATATTTTATTTTTCTGTCTACTTCCTTCCAGACAGTAGGCTAGTATATGGTTTTGTATATTCTGCTAGATGGCCCATTTACTTGTGACACCAGGTCTTGGCACACACATTAAGTAGACTTATTGGTTTTGGGAAATTATCGCAGTTGCATTTATTGTTCCATTTAAATCATGTTACGTCAGTAATATTAACAATATTTTTAGTTAACGTAGAAGGTTATTCACTTAGTAGTTTTCTCTATTAGAAATGTTCTTAGTTTAATCAGTGTTGGTTGGCCTAACAATGGCGTTGGGCGCCATCACGGACTAATACGAAATTGGGTCGTGACAACATGGTATCAGATCACTAGGTTCACGTAGGTTTCACAAGTCATGGGTAGGTCTAATAGAGTCTTGCAGATCGGTACGGAGACGTCCGTACTTATCTTCGAGAGGCTATAGGATGTTGGGAAACTACTCTTTATTCATTCCCTATCGTGTAGTGGATGGTATACTAAGTTTCTTTCTTTTATTCTCTCACAGATGGTGCGAACGCGCATGGCAGACGTTCCAGACCCGGGAGAAGTCGCTCCCCCTGTTGCTAGAGGCTGAGGCTGAGGCCTGGTAAGGACACCGACCCGAGGTAGGGAGCAAGGGCATCCCAGAGTTGCTCCAGTAGTACCACCAGTGGATCTAGTGGAGGATCTTTTTATTGAGGATTAGGGAGAGGTGCATGCCGAACAGCCAGCCCCGGTAGACTTCATGACAGCACTGGGCTTTAATGAGGTCATGGGTCGTATGATGCGGTTCATGGATACTATGACTCGGGCTGGTTTATTTCCAGCGGACCCAGCTACATCTCAGGAAGGAGGGGGAACACAGACCCCTACTGCCCAGGCTCCTGGGCACGCATCTGCGGTATATCAGACCCTGGGCATACTACCTGTGGCGCTCATCTAGTAGCAGCAGCTGCGCCCGACCCTAGACCAGCTGCGGCCGATGAGCCGCAGAAGCTCTTGGACAGGTGGACTAGGCTTCACCCTCCAGTATTTGGGGGTGAATGACATGAGGATCCCCAGGACTTTATTTATAGGTTCATGGACAGACTGCACAACATCAGCATATTGGAGTCTCATGGGGTGGATTTCACTACCTTCCAATTAGAGGGCAGGGCCCGTAGATGGTGGAAGTCCTACATTCTCGGAAGACCAGCAGATGCTCCTCCCATGACTTGAGACCAGTTTACATAGCTTTTCTTGAATAGGTATATTCCACCCTCTCAGAGGGAGGAGTTGCGAGGTCAATTCGAGCATCTTGAGCAAGGTCAGATGTCGGTGATCGATTATGAGGCGAGGTTCTCTAAGTTGTCTCGCCATGCACTTATGATACTTCCTACCGATACAGAGAGAGTGCGGAGATTTTTTGTGGGCTTGCACCCCACTATTCAGTCTAGTATGGCCCGGGAAGTTGAGATGGGCACTAGTTACCAGCTAGTGGTGGAGATTTCTCGGAGGATTAAGGGCTACCGCCAGAGGGGCAGAGAGAAGATGCAGAAGGACAAGAGGACCCGATACTCTGGAGAGTTTAGAAGTGCCCCGGCTAGGGGCAGAGGTCAGCTTGGGAGAGGTCAGCCTAGCAGACCCACATATTCAGCACCACGACTTCCTCGAGGTGCTCCAGTGAGGCCCTATTTCAGTGCTATCCCAGAGAGTTCATACCGCCCACCAGCCATCAAGGGTCTTTCCAGTGGGTATTCAGGTCATCATGGTCAGACTTCGGGTCAGTAGTCTATCATGTCGAGAGGTTATTACGAGATTGGAGATCCGGGTCACACAGAGCGATCTTGTCCTAGGCTTCGGGGCAAGGCAGTACAGCAGGGGCAGCAGCCCATAATTACAGCACCAGCCGCCTGGTCGCCCAGAGGTAGGGGACAGGTTGGTAGGGGCCATCCTAGAGGTGGAGGCCAGGAAAGGGGAGGTCAGCCAGCTATTGTTTAGTCAAGCGTAAGCCATCCAGCTGGTGCTCTAGCTAGATTCTATGCTTTCCCGGCCAGACCAGATACAGTGGCCTCAGATGCCGTGATCACATGAATTAATATTTCAGTATGCGGTAGGGGTGCTTCAGTATTATTTGATCCAGGGTCTACCTATTCATATGTGTCATCTTTGTTTGCTCATTTCCTAGATATTGCTCGTGAGTCCTTGGGTACTCCTGTGGGAGATTCAGTGGTTGTGGATCGGATCTATCGGTCTTGTGTGGTCACATTATGTGGTTAGGAGACGAGAGTTGACCTTCTGTTAGTTTATATGACCGACTTTGAGGTCATACTGGGCAGGGATTGGTTATCTCCATATCACGCCATCCTTGTTTGACATACCAAGACTGTTACCTTGGCGGTGCCAGAGTTGCCGAGGTTGGAGTAGAAGGGTTCATCTGTCAGTATATCCAGTCGGGTTATCTTCTGAAGGCTCGACATATGGTCGAGAAGGGTTGTTTGGCTTATCTAGCGTATGATCGAGACACTACCGCAGAGTCTCCGATGATTGATTCAGTGCCAGTGGTCCGGGAGTTCGCCGATGTGTTTCCTTCTAACCTTCTAGGCATGCCGACGGATCGTGATATTGATTTTTGCATTGACTTGACTCCAAGCAACCAACCTATATCTATTCCATTGTACTGTATGGCTCCGAAAGAATTGAAGGAGTTAAAAGAACAGCTTGAGGAGTTGCAAGAAAAAGGGTTTGTCAGACCGAGTGTATCACCTTGGTTGCACCAGTATTATTTGTAAAGAAAAAGGATGGGACTATGCGGATGTGCATTGATTACCGCCAGTTGAACAAAGTTACCATCAAGAACAAGTACCCGTTGACTCGTATCGATGATTTGTTTGACCAGTTACACGGTGCTAGGGTGTTCTCTAAGATCGAATTGAGATCAGGGTACCATCAGTTTAAGATCCTGGACTCAGATGTTCCGAAGACTTCCTTCCGTACTAGATATGGCCACTATGTGTTTCTAGTGATGTCTTTCGGCTTGACTAATGCTCCAGCAGTGTTTATGGATTTTATGAACCGGGTGCTCATGCCTTATATTGATTATTTTGTTATCGTCTTCATCGATGACATCTTGATTTACTCACATAGCCTGAGGGAGCACGAGTAGCATTTGAGAGTAGTGCTCTAGACTTTGCGGGAACAGAAGTTGTATGTTAAGTTCTCTAAGTGTGAGTTTTGGTAGGACTTTGTGGAATTCTTGGGGCATGTCATATTAGGAGAGGGTATTAAGGTGGATCTAAAGAAGATTGAAGCAGTTTAGATTTGGCCTCGTCCTACTTCAGCGACCGAGATCAGGAGTTTCTTGGGGTTGGCAGGTTATTATCACCGGTTTGTGGAGGGCTTTTCATCCATTGCAGCACCTTTGACTAGATTGACCCAGAAGGGTGCTCTATTCCGATAGTCTGATGAGTGTGAGGCGAGCTTTCAGAAGTTCAAGACAGCTTTAACCACATCACTAGTTCTAGCATTGCCCTCCGATTCGGGGATGTGTACAGTTTATTGCGACGCTTCACGCGTTTTATTGATACAGGAGGGATGAGTTATTTCATATGCTTCACCTCAGCTAAATATTCATGAGAAGAACTAACCTATGCACGATTTGGAGTTGGCCGCGATTGTTCATGCTCTTAAGATTTGGAGGCATTACTTATATGGGGTGTCTTGTGAGGTTTATACAGACCACCACAGTTTGTAGCACTTGTTCAAGCGAAGGGATCTCAATTTGAGACAGCGTAGATGGCTTGACTTACTAAAGTATTATGACATCTCCATTCTTTATCATCCGGGTAAGGCGAATATAGTTGTGGATGCCTTGAGCAGGAAGGCAGAGAGTATGGGTAGTTTAGCATTCATATCAGTGGAAGAGAGGCTACTAGCTTTGGACATTCAGCCCTTGGCTAACAGACTTTTGAGGATGGATATTTTTTAGCCCAACCGAGTTTTCGCATGTGTTTTTGCCTAGTCTTCACTACTGGGACAGATCAAATCTTGGTAGTTTGATGATTCGCTTTGGCAGTTCTCAGAGAGACGGTACTACGGGGTGGTTCCAAAGAGGTTTTTATTGGTGAGGATGGTGTTCTGCGACTCCAGGGTGACCTATGTGTTCCTAATGTTGATGGCTTGAGGAAGAGAATCCTAGAGGAGTCACACAATTCATGGTATTCTATTTATCCAGGTGCTACAAAGATGTATTGTGACTTGAGACAGCATTATTTGTGGGCGATGGATGAAGAAAGACATAGTGGAGTATGTAGCTAGGTGCCTAAATTGCCAGCAGGTTAAGTATGAGCACCAGAAGCCAGGAGGCCTAATCCAGCAGATGACTATAACTAAGTGGAAATGAGAACGCATCACTATAGACTTCATAGTTGGGTTGCCACGGACTTTGCGGAAGTTCGACGCAGTTTGGGTTACAAAGGTTGACCAAGTCAGCACACTTTATTCCAGTATCAACTACTTATACATTAGAGAGGTTGGCCCAGATTTACATTTGAGAGATAGTTCGGTTGCACGGTGTGCCTATGTCCATCATATCAGATAGAGGTCCTCAGTTCACTTCGCATTTCTGGAGAGACGTACAGAATGAGTTGGGCACCCGTGTGGAGCTTAGCACAGCATTCCATCTATAGACTGACGGGCAGTTAGAGCGGATAGTTCAAATATTGGAGGACATGCTCAGAGCATCTGTGATTGACTTTGGAAGGCAGTGGGATCAGTTTTTGCCCTTGGCCGAGTTTGCTTACAACAACAGTTACTAGTCCAGCATCGAGATGGCTCCACTCGAGGCCTTATATGATCGGCGATGTCGATCTCCTATCAGGTGGTTTGATCCTGGCGAGGCCAAATTATATGGTACAGATTTGGTGAGGTATGCCTTGGAAAAGGTAAAGTTGATCCGGGAGAGAATTGACACAGCACAGTCCAAGGAGAAGAGTTACGCGGATCAGAAGGTGCGGGATATGTCATTTATGGTCGGCGAGAAGGTGCTCTTAAAAGTCTCGCCGGTAAAGGGTATTATGAGGTTCTGGAAGAAGGGAAAGTTGAGCCCTAGGTTTATAGGCCCATTTGAGGTTTTGAGGTTTTGAGGCGTGTTGGGGAGGTTTCTTATGAGCTTGCTTTACCTCCCAGCTTATTAAGAGTTCATTCAGCTTTTCACGTGTCTATGCTCCAGAGGTACCACGCCGACTTATCTCATGTGTTAGACTTCAGTTCCATTCAGCTAGATGAGAGCTTGGGCTACGAGGAAGAGCCAATTGCTATTGTTGTTAGACAAGATCGCCAGTTGAGGTCTAACAGGATTTCCGCAGTGAAGGTCCAGTGTAGGGGCCAACCAGTCGAGGAGGACATACGGAGCAGATATCCAAATTTATTCAGCACTCCATGTATGATTCTAAACCCGTTCGAGGATGAATGTTTTTTTAAGAGGTGTAGAATGTAATGACCCGTCATTTAGCTTTTTAGAACCTCGTACCCCTAAATAATACTCCCCGTACTTTATTTTACTGATTTATGACATGTGGGGATGGTTGGTTCGAAGATTTGAAGAGTTTGGAGTGGAATCAGAACACTTGGTCCTTAAGATTGGCCAAAAAGGTCAAGTTTGATTTCGGTTAACATTTTGAGTAAACGATCTCGGAATCGGGATTTGACGGTTCCAATAGGTTCGTATGATGATTTCGGACTTGGGCATATGCTCGGAGTGGGTTTTGAACGAGACTCATTATTCATGAAGCCACTCTATTACAAATTCTCTTATTTACAACCTCTTGTGGAATTGAGCTTTATAGGTATTTCCATGAATTGAGTTATGACCCTAGGCTAATACCTCCCACTTGCTTTCCTAAATTCTCAACAAGGGACTATACCCGATGAATTTCTTACAGTACCTTTTTATTCAAATGGATAACATCTGCTCACTTGTGCTTATGCATACACCATCACAATGTTTACCTTCTGGGTATCAAATCCAATGTAAGACAACCTAGTGTTGAGATCTTTCTTGAGCCTCTCCCTCCCTCTCCTGTGTATGTGGCACACAGGATTTGGGGAGCCACTTTACTCCCTTGTGAGCATTATCATAAACTACCCCTCCCCTCACTATTTAGTAACATAAGGTCATACCTCAGCACCTATCATATGTGTGCATGTCAATCGAAATGGTCACTGTGTGCATAAAGTCTCTCTGAAAATTGAGATCCTCACATCTCCGTCATAGGAAGGTCTTGTGTCGCCATCTTAGTATAACTTATGTGTCCACTTGGGACATCCCACAGTAAGTAGCTCACTTTGTTCCTAGTATTGTGGTTGCCTGTGACGTGGTCTTGTATTGCAGTTTGGGAGTTAAAATAGCATAAAGATGTACATCTCATAACAAATGTTCATTTTCTTTTTATACCTCCACAACATGTGTTAATTGTGTTCCTTACTTAGTGAATTCATTGTGCTAGTTTCCCCGGCACTTGTTTGATAACCATGAGAGATCGCGTCCTTCTATGTGTCACTATAACACTTCCTTTCTCATAAATACCCTTAATAGGCTCTCCATCAAGACCAAATGCACCTTTGGGAGTTATCATAGCATAACGTCTGCTTCTCTTTTTTTCCTATCTTTTATTAGCACCTGGGTAATTTTCAAGTCAAAATACATGGCGAACTCATTATGAACATTTGAAAACTTTCCCTGATTATTTTATACTTTCTCATGGGTTCCGTTATCTTTACACACTCGACTTCTAGAATCATTGACTATGTCATTGTCATGTGTTGGGAGTTTTACTATCCTTGGCATTCCACCTCCCTGGGTGGATAGGATTTTTATTTGTCTTTCTCCCCGGAGCATCATGTTAACCATTAGATCCCCTCTAACCAATGCATGATTCCATCCCAATAATAAGATGTTCCAGCTACATGGTTTCACTCGTGTATGGTGGAGATTAAGTAGCCTTACCGTGACCTTTCCTTCCCCACTTCAGGTGGACGTTTCAGGTTTTTGCACATATTATGAGCATATTGATTTGAAATGCAAGTATATCGAATCTCTAGTCCTCTCATATAGGATCAATTTTCGGGAAATGGTTAAGCTTCCAAAATTGTAATAACCTCACAGGTGTTCAACCTCTTTTTCAACCTAGTAGGCTTGGGGCGTAGTTTACCTTAGGTCAAATACTGTCAAGGGCGCAACGCATCTTCATGTATTTTTGAAATCTCTATCACATATATGTTGCAAGAATCTTCCCATTTTGAGCTAAACTGATTTTCCCTACACTCAAGAAGGCAACTGGTGTCACATACTTGCCTATTTCTCCTTAGAGCTTACTATTGTCGGGCAAAGAATACATGGAATACAACAATTGTTACTATCTCTTGCATAAATCATCGCCTTCCAAGAATAAGTGATGCTAACGTCTTTATCCTCCCGATCAGGCCTCCCATGTATGTCATGTCTAGAAAGACCCACTTCTTTTAGACCTCAAGATCACGTACATAGTTCCCACATTATCAATGGGTTCTAGTTACCTCTATGCCTCATTTATATAATAATTGATGTCGTCACAATGATTTACCATGTAAGCATTGTTAGTAGTAATCTTCGTGTCTCTTAACTTGTTGGTTGATTTCCCAATGCACACGCAAATGTACGTGGTCGACAAGTAATATAGGAAT